>JAUMTR010000006.1:789058-804003 GCA_032270685.1 Microctenopoma stevenorrisi | reverse complement strand
TTCTTTTTATCAGCTTGTCATCTTTGTCAACTTTTTCTTTGCTCATCTTTGTGTCTTGACAACCTTTTCTTTTTGTCCCCTTTTCATTAGCTTGTCATCTTTGTCAACTTTATCTTTGCTCAACTTTTAATCCTTCTGAACTTTTGGTCTTTGTCCACTTTTTGGCGTTGTGAAATTGAACTTTTTATCTTTATCATTTTTTGTCTTTGTCAACTTTCTTCAACTTTTTATGCCTATCCCTTTTTTAACTTTTTGTGAACTTTGTCTTTGTCAACTTGTGTCAATTTTTTGCCTTGTCAACTTAGATTTTTTGACTTTGTCAATTTTGTTGAACTTTTTATCTTTTTTAACTTTTTTCACCTTTGCCAACTTTGTGTCTTTATCAACTTTGTGTCTTTGTCAACTTTTTGTCGTTGTCAACTTGAAAAAACTTGCCGCAAAGACGCCAAAAGGCGTCTTGCGGCAATCATGGTCCCCCACACGATTTCTTCTGAAATTGCTAAGTCTAGTTATTATTATTATACTGTCATGCCATCAAAGTTTCCAACAAAAGCAGTTTCTCCCAAAATGACGACCGTGCCTCTGAAGATACATACTGTGAGTTCTGTGCTGCTGCATGGCAGTTCACATTCTACTGTAATACAGTAGCTTTGCACCACCTAAATTTAGAAGCGATCGTGCAGTGGATCAATACGTCCTTGTCGAGCAGACATAATTGGGAGCACAAGTAGAGAAATGCAATGCTGTGTGCTGTGAAAACTACTGGAGAATCCATTTAAGGTAAGAGACAGAGGAGACACAGGAAAGATAACAAGCACTCCCCAAGTTATTTTGATATCACATGTTGGCTTAATCATTAAAACAATACACTAAATGGCACATGAGCAGATGAGGTTGGCTCCTAGGTTATTGACACACATGCGCAGACCATATATTTAAAACATAAGAACTAAAGGACTATCTCCCAGTGCAAGTTGTTGCCCTCTACCAATATAAAGCACTCTGCACATAATGGAGCATGCTGAAGCCTACAGCATTAGCAGAACTTGATTCCTATCTGAGACTTTTTCCACATCAGCAATCCACAATCCCACTTTGCTGCAGCCAGTCCTCAGCTCTCTCTTACGCTCCATTTCCATTTGGCTGTATCCTCAGAGTTTGACTAAGGATCAGATAGACTTTCTTTGAGGACTCAGATAAAGGTTAACAAGCTAACAATAGCCTTCCTAAGCCACTGACAAAAAGGTCAAAAAGAAGAGTGTCCAGCTTAGAGTGAACTGTTTTACCTACATATGTGTTCATTATTTTTGAAGCCTTTGATTCAGTCCTTAATGGAATAGTGGGAATATCAAGACACTATACAGCGATGAAAAAAGTAAGAGACCACTGCACAATGATCCGCTTCTCTGCTTTTGCTACTTAGAGGTATATGTTTGAGTAAAATGACATTTTATTTCATAAAGTAATTACAAATACATACATATATACACATAATATGTTGTGAGCATATAGTTACAGACTATTATAAATGGTCAAAATACCAGGAAAGTGTTTTCAGACTTCAAATAATGCTAAAACTAATGTTCACAAATCAATATTTTGTGGAATAACCCTGATTTGCAGTCACAGCTTTCATGCAGTGGTTTCTTAATTTTTTGCAGAGCTGTACATAATTAATGTTTCATTTGAAGCACCTGATCAAACAAGAACCCTTTATGAAAAGTGATGTCACTTATCATTTGGTAGAAGAACAGATACATAGTCAATGTATATTTCAAGTTTATATAACATATACTTTAAATACCATGTCGTCAACATGACAGTGAGCTGACAGTATCGCCACAGATATTATCAGACCAGAGGGGATCTAATGCATTCGTCTTTGCAATTACTTGCAGCTTTAAAATTAAAATTTAAATGAAAAACAAAATGCTACTATTTCAGATCCTAAAACTCTTAACCGTCTTATGGTCCACAAGGGCCATCTGAGATTGTCACAACAGGGCTGAGAATGCTAAATATAAACCTTTTGTTGTTTCTACTTAAACAAATCTCATCTGTGTCATACTTTGAAATTAGCAAACAATTTGTGCCAAACCAAAGTGAGGTGCACATCTTAGAGAAGCTGCTACCTCATCCATTAGCAGCAGCTTCAGAAGAAGACATCCATCACTGGAAAAGAAAGCCCAGACCCATATTTCTCCATAATTAATTTTCCATTTAAGAAGGTATACCCTATTTTGGAACACACCAACTGGACCAACAGATGAGCCCAATTTATTCCTATTTAATGGGCTATATGTTGGTTGTGGGGGGTGGAGTCTGTGCCATATGGCAGACGGAAATAATGTGACATGTAGCACACAGCCGCAGTAGGCACACAGCTGTTCGGGTAGGGAGGCAGAGGGATACCTGGCTGCTTTCCTCTAATGGATTTAACTTAAAATGCAACGTGTGCACCACGTGGGTCACTGCGTGTGTCACTGCGTGGGTGTGCTCAGGTTTGGGTGAGTTTTGTTTGTTTGGGTGGGTGCGGTTGACATTATAAGTCTATTTTAGATGTCCTGGACTATTTTATCCACACAATCAACAAACAAATATATGTTTAGGATTTTGATGTTATTACTGTTGATCTTGACATTACTATAGAAGTATGGATAAAAATAAATTATGAGACTGAAATAATAAAAAAATTTAAAATACAGCTAAATAATACAATGGAATAATACTTTTCTTTCTCTAACCTTTTGCCATTACTATCCAATGAAACTGGAACTGTAATTGCATTCATTAACAGAAACAAAGTCCCGCGTAGATGTTGGGGTGGACAGTTACAAAAAGCACAGAAAACAGCGCCTAGACGACCCATTTTGGAAGCCTCGGCAAGATCAATCCACTCAGGGCCCCCCCAAGCTACCGCTTTAGTCTCAGAATATTTTAGTCGAATTAAAAGTAATTCAAATATCTCTGACATTATATGTGCTCTGTAATGTTGAAAAAAGACTTCCATGAACCACTGGGAAGTGTCTTTGAGTCTATTGCAGAAACAGCTGCACCAGAGTTTTAACTTTGATTTGCTCTAAACCAGACTTGTTCAGTGTTAAATATCTGTGAAGGTCAGACATGTTCAGTAAAAGTCAAATCTTTTTCTGAGAGACCCACAGGAATATTCGCATCATCAAATCTATAGAAAAATATAATAAAAAACATTGTAATCATTGTAAAAATGTTTACCATTATTTTTTATTACTATAGTCTATTGTTGCTGTCTGGTTAGGGTTAGCTAATATCAATCTATCTATAAAGGTATGTTGGTTACATTAATACCATCCACAGCCTCTAAAGTAAGAGATGCTTGGTTCTAGATCAGCAAAGAGCTGGCAATGATCTGGCTTGGTGGAGAGTGGGTACCTGATGCCTGGTAACTTGGAGGCACATTTCTTCCAGCAGCAGAATACAAAAAAAGTTGTTGGTGTTTATTTGCTCCAAGTATCCAGCAAGCTGTCACGGCACAAGTACCTTTAATTTACACTCGTGTCACCCATGGATCTGAAGTGCTGCAGTAAAACTGCTTGTTTGCAGTTTACCTTCCTTTAATAGGTTTATTTTACATTCCGTCCACCACAAATCAGGCTATTTGACTGTATTAATCACCCACTTTCAAATTTGAATTAGTTCTTCTAAAAATGCATTACAAGATTTTCCCAAACTGTGCACTTTCCTGCCATTTGACGTTAGGTCAGCAATTGCTCACTTGAGAATGCTAATGGAGTGTTAGTAGGGAGCACGTAACAAGGGTAAAATGCTTCGCTGTTTTTGTAAACTTCACAAAAAAAGCAGCGTCTTAAGCACTCACAGTGTGCAGAGCATATGCAGTATAGACGGTGGGAGCTGATCGTCAGCGAGGATGCATCTGTGACTGTGTTCAGGACGATTCCATGCCGAATGTTAACACACTTTGTCATCTGCTCTGCTTCACTGTTGCCTACTGTAAATAGATCCGCCCACTTACTCTCTCTTCAGCTTTGACCTTGACAAATCTTCCACTCAGATAGATGGCAAGAAAACAACCTGCGCTTGTGTGTGTGTGTTTGTGTCACTTGATTTCCTTGTATATTACCACTTGGAAGAACGAGGGCAAAGAAGAAGAAAGAGGGCCCTGACATAATTTGCCAGGAGTACCTGCCTTCGTTGTTATCTGTGATTGGAAAGGAGGCTCATGCAGCAAACGTTAGACGATAGATTGCTCCGATGGAGTCACGGTGGCAGCCACGTTGGTTGTTTAAAGGGCCATTCGGATGCAATCTGAGAGATTTCAGCTGGATTTATGCCTCCCCTATTGCTCCTTACTGTGGACCTATGGTAAACGGGAATGAATTATTGTGTCAGGAAGCACCCTTCCCACCTCTCCCTGCAGCTCAGAAGCTTGGCATGTGCTTTGCATTTCATTAGCACTCTGCAGCACTTCACCTGCAAGTGCAAAACCCATTAACACAAGAATTTTAGCTTAACCGGTCACTTTTCATTGAGAGTGAAACTTGACTTACACTATGTGATGATAAAGTATTATGCCTGCAAAGATATATGTCTAGAAATACTGAGATTTTTCAGACATAATATTACTGGGTTCATCTATCTGCTAAAGTGATGGATTCTTGTCATTCAGACTCCAATGACTTTGTTCTTTATAGCATCATTCAGACAAGACAGGACATTTACAGGAAGAGAAAATGTTTGCACAATGTTTCTCACACACACACACACACACACACACACACACACCAGTGAGCAGTGCTACATAGAACAATACAGGTATTACAACATCAGGTATTACAACATCTATGACACGTGCCCCACTTGTTTAGATGTTGGGATTGTTGTTGTAGTTCAGCATTAAAGAACAGGCTCTTCCGCACTGTGACCTTTACTCCTGTTCCTACTTGTCGTAGATAGAGCCTGTCTGTGATGAGAGCCACAGTCCTGGTCCAGTGCAAAAACCCTATTAACGTTGATATCTGAAGGTTATATGAGCTGATTAAGCCAAGTGGATATATTTGAAGTGTCTTACACAGAGAATGGTCTGTGAATTTTATCCCCGTCACTCACAGAAGATGCAGTACGCTGTTTAGGGTTGCTAAAATATTCAAGGTCTTCCCTGAAAAAGACAGTAGGTGTGTGAGCTGCCCAATTCGGTTTAAATGAGCTTTGGCCCAGAGAAGAAGACGACCCGTTATGCATGTATATGTCTGATACATCTATATTCTAATGTGAATAAAAAATAAGCTGGATGGTCAGTCACACTCAGAGTCGTCTCAGTCGAAGCACAGGCATATTGTTAAGAAGCTAACCTTAGCTAGAGAGAGACATGAATTTCTAAATAGTGTTTGAGTGGACTGTTCAGGACCAGTTGTGAAAAGCAAGAGAAACATTGATATGATCTTTAGTGAGTGGGATTTTTTTCTTAAACATTAGACTAATTCTCAGTTGCAATTTATTACTTATTAATAAATTGTAATATTAAGTAATACAGTAAATCTACATTTTCTATATTAAATGTTCACTGTAAAGACTTTGTATGTTTCACTTTGTGCTGCTGCAGCTTTCATTGCACTCAGGTTTCAGAGTAGCCTGAACACAACCTATGAGCTTCCTACATAAGACATGTAGTGACTATGATAATATGAAATGCTTTAATTGAGTGGGCGTCAGGTACAAGGGCACAGGAACTCAGCCAACAGCAAGGTCAAACAGAAAGAGAACTGGATGCCAAATGTGCACCTGTCAGGAGCTTCCTGATGTGTACCAGCTTTCCTGCAGTGCTGTCTGGATAAATGCGGAGAGCACAAACACACACTCACTCAAACAAAACTCACTTCACTTTAAAATCATTGGTAAAACAGCACCACACACAAAAAGTGACAATTACAAAAGAAGCATTGATTGCTCTGAGCTGTTAATAGAAAACACAAACATTCCTCTTTAACTGAAGTGATCTGAGCCATAAAAAGCCAACACCAATGACAGGCCTGAATTCATGCACTGGCTGTCTGTGGTTGAAAAAAACTTTGTTGGAGAGTAATGCAGCAGCACAGACAAACTATAACTGATGCCTTTTGTTTGCTTTTCCATCAATAACCATTCCCCCCAAAACAAAGAAATATTGTAGGATTACAGTGTCACTGTACTGCAGTTAATAAAGTTGAGTTATTGGCATGTCATCTTAAGCATGATTTAATAAATACCTGAGGTGACGAATTTGTCAGAGTGTTTGTGTCTTTGGCATCTGACAGCAAGTATAATAAAAGCCTCACATGCTCATTACTCATATTTTAAGAAAGATAAAAGAAGCCGAGGCTCAGGGCCTGTGGTTAGTACACCCATCACGTTGTGGTGAGCCACGTACACGTATCTCCAGAATTCTCATGCAACATCCCAGAATTCCAGCTGAAGGCCTCTCACTCACGACCAACAAACATATCTGGAATGAATTCCAAATCACATTTGAGTAACAGCTGTCTCTGCACCCACTCCTGGAATTGTGTCTCCAGAACATGATACATCCACAAGTCAACATCAGCAAATAAATTAAACGAGGATGCCTTAGGAAGTCTCCGAGTTGGAAGAACCTAAATTAGTCCCGGCACACAGGTTTGTGTGTGAATATGACGTGTGAGTGAATTCACTTAATGATGCTCGTTATGTGGGTGATAACCTTTAGATATATCACTGATTATTTAAGACACGCTGTTGTGTTTATGACATGGTGCCACACACCCCTTGATTATCTGATACATGTCGAGGATGAAATGCAATTCAGCAGTTCATCCAGGTAGGCAACTGCCTGAAATAGACATTGTCAGTGACAGTTGAGACGCAAAAATGTGCGAGCTCTGGCGAGATGAGCATCACCACAGAGACCAAAATGTGTCCAGAAATGGCTTCACGCGATCACACAGTGCTAAAGGGTTTGCTCACAGGCCGTGCGAGGCAGCATGGAAATAATGTTTGCTGGAGCGCGGTCATAAAAACGGCAGCAGGCACCACTTTGCAATCAGTCCATCTCCTCCAATAAACGAGCAATGTCAACACGGAGCTAAGTGAAGGACACAACTGCTGAGAATTCAATGCCCCCTGCTCCTGTGTTTCATGCTAAAGTGGAACATTCAGAAGCCTTAAAGGGGGTCACCTCGTTTTTATGGCACATATATTTAGGTAAATGTACAACCTCAACTTTAAGCCCCGCAGCTTTAGTAAACTTATGAACACATTGTAGATGTCGCTCCTTTAACCCACTTGAACTCCGCCATCGACCATTTGACACCAGAGAGAAAAGAAATTAGGAATTAGGCATTAAAACTGATTTAGAATGGGTGGCTATGTGGGTGATTAGAGTGCAGCACAGCGGCAGACAGAGAGACAATTATCGGAATACTAGTAGAAGACTAAAGTGATAAATATTCCTGGAGATGAAATCATCTAAAGCCTTCTGACACAAGTCTAATTAGAAGATGCTAATAAATCACGTTGCTACGGTTGTTCTGAATAATGAGATGTACTCTAAAAAAGATAATGCAATTTATGAATCTGAGTGGGACTAAGCGCTCTGTTTTTTACTTATCTACCCGACCACCCCTGGGGTTAACCTCACACAGAGGGGAAACTGCTCTTTTATCTCTAAGAATTAGTAGTTTTAGGTCTTACGGTAATAAAAAAGAATAAATTGCGTGTGTTGTCTTTCTTTCCCCTCATGAAAACCTAGCTTAAAGTGTACATTTGCCATTTTGAAATAAGTTGCAGCTGATAAAACAATGCTTTGCTATCACATCATCAAATGGCGTATGCTAACCGCGTAGTCCCGGACTTCATTATAAACCCTGCTACAGTAATTCTAATCAAAGCTTTGCCAGTGCTTCATCAGGGCAGCTTCCTAAGGGGCCTGGTGTAATTGTATCATCAACTGCAGCAAGTCATCTTATCCATAGTTTTACTCCTCCACATGGGAAACACTCCAAGCTCCCCTCTGATAAGAGTGAGCCTCCGCCTGAACACAGCCACTGATGAGCAGCAGTTCTGCGGTTGTGGAAGAGAGTGGCGATGCAGTGTCAGCTTTCTATCAGTGAAATGAAGAATATGCCCATAAACTTAATTAGGATGTTTTAATAATTATGACAAATCACTTAAATAGTGAAAACTCTGTCCTAAAGCAAACAAACTGAACCCCATCCAGAATTGCAAGGGATGGTTTCCTAAAACGAGCATGTTAGATACAGCAAGAATGACAAGATACTGAACAAATGCTGACAATCAACAGATCCCATCTTGTGTCTACAGCATTAGACTTTTTCTGGTTATTTTTCTAAACACAAGATGAGGAAAAGGTTGTGGTCTGGCATTTCTGTAGACGTAACTCTCCATTCATTTAAATTAAGCGTGTAGCAGTGGAACATGCCAGTAGTTCAATGAGGCTGATCTTTTACACTCACTCTCTGCTGGGATGATCTAATAAATCTATCCCGTCATCTACACTTTCCCACATCGTCAAACTTCCTTTCATCCAATTTGTCATCACCATCTCTAACCACCTTTTTCAAGCCAATCCGCCCATAAAGTCAATTCTTTAAAGTTCACCTTGTTCCTGTCATTCTGCCTTTCAGACCATCCACCCCCTCACCACCTTATTCCTGAGGAGACACTCCAGCCGTTCTTGTCCCGGTCGATTCCACTACCAGCAGTGTCTGGACCCCCGAAGTTTTACCCTATTACACATGTAGTGCTGGTGCATTCATTGGCTACTTTTCTCACGACCGCTCCACATTGTGCCTGCAACCTGGCATGTGTTACAGTCTAAGATCTGTAGGTGGCGCTCAGCTTACACCCTGTACATGGACAAGTTATGACACCTGCCTGTTGAGAAACTGCTACTGTAAAGTGTTATTGTGCTACTGTGAGTGGATATAGAGTCAGATTTACTTTATTTTGTAGCAGATACTATGAAGTCAACGTTTTTGAAAAAGTAAATCATCAGTTTGACATTTAGTAGATTTTTATTTCATTACAAATCATCTGATCCTGTCTCATAAAAATACCCCCACATAACATGTTTTATCCCAGACTTGCTGTCTTAAGCGTGTATTTAGTATAACTTTACCAGACGTCATGGTGGTGGTGGGTCTGTGAGCTTTAATTCCTAACTAATTCATAGCCGATGTTCAATCTGAAACTTGTTCAATTGTAGAAAACTTGGGTGATTGTTGAACACAAGCTACATTTCCGCTGGGAAATGAAAACCAGGTAAAGCATGTTGCCTTGCTTTACTAACCAGCAGTCAAACAGCTACAGAATCATTTTCACATTACAGCCCTCACTGCAAGTCAGACCCACGCACATGCTAATTGTCTTCTGTAGGCTATTGTTCTTTTAAGCAAGACATTGTCCCTTGTCTGCACCAACACTGCTGAGCTGAAAGTTGAATTTAGAGCTTCCAGCTGTATGTAAAAAAAATCCTGTGGGTTTATATAAACAGCTGCAGCCATCAGTCAATAAACGGATCTATATGTAATGTGCTGGTGAAGTTTTTCAGACATCCAGGTAAAGATATCTGGAAGTTGAGCATTCAAAGGAAAGTTGATAAGAGGAATGTATCCTCCAGGTTGGTTTTGCTTCACAACAGCTATGGATAGACTTTTAAGTGAAACAATGGATGGGGAGGATGTGGGTAGATGTAACACAACCTCTCCTATCCCCATACAGTGGGTTGAAGTGTGGCCAAACAGGTGAAGGGGCCTGAATAGGGCCTGATTTTGAAGAGAGGTTATGTCTGAAGCTTCCACCTCTGTTGAGTGAGGAAGTAGGGTTAGGGTTATTTACATATGCAACACTTCTCTATCCAACATGTGGACATTGTTATTTGTCCTTCAAATGAAGCTGATTCTGGCCCTGAGGTGTTGCTCACCCTGTGCTGGTCCATCCTCCTGTGTAGCTGTTGGGTCTCTTCGCTGCACCGAACAGCAGACACTACATTGCTCTTCTTACGTTTAGGTGTCCGGTGCTTGGGATGGACGAGTCTCTGTCTCTGTGTTCGTGGGGGAAATATATTTGAGGTATGTGGTGTTGTCCAAAACATTTCTGCTTTTCAGACACTCTGGGACTTTCTCTGCAGCCTCTGCAGCCACTGTGATAACCTCTGCCAAGCTCAACTTTGACTTGTCAGAAAGAGGCTGGAGGCTCGAAGACTTTGCTAACATGTTTGCACATAGGTGCACCAAATAACACAAAAACAGTTTAAAGCATTGCTCCCAGAGGCAGCTGCCCTAGACACAGCAGGATTCAGGTCAACAACAGCTGAGGCAAACTCCGCCAGGTTCAGCTGCTGCTGCAGAGAGTGTGATGTTTTCAGTTGTATCAAATGTCTCAAAGCCAACACTTGCATAAGTTTTCTGAAAAACATGTTTGCGATTGCAGTTTAGTTGCATGTGGACATTTAGTGTAGAATACTCTTTGAATCTACAGTTATGGTGCTGTTGACCATGTTTATTAGATGCTGGCACCACAAACATATCCATTAAAAGCACTACCTCTCATCCTTATTGACCCAGCTGCTGCAAGGCTGCTCTCACGACTGGGGTATCTCCGCCAACCTAGTATTCACACAATTGAATGTTTATTTGAACTTTGGTGGTTTCTTTTTGTTGAAATTAAAGTTGCTGTTGCAGGACATTAAAGACCAAAAAGCTATACAGTCACGCAGTTTGTTGCTTGCTGCATTAAATATACTCTTTTTATTTGGACCACATGCTGGTGCAGGGCATATATATTAATGTGAGCTCCCTAAAATGCTGCAGTATTACAGTAATAGGCAACAGCAGCATTGAAGGATGACTGTCACCAAACATACTGAAACATGTTTAAAATACATA
Organism: Microctenopoma stevenorrisi; assembly: GCA_032270685.1. Taxonomy (NCBI): domain Eukaryota; kingdom Metazoa; phylum Chordata; class Actinopteri; order Anabantiformes; family Anabantidae; genus Microctenopoma; species Microctenopoma stevenorrisi. The sequence continues at coordinate 793,087 of JAUMTR010000006.1, read as the reverse complement.
CCAGATAAAATAGATTTATGAGTGAGCTGTGGTCAATTTAGTTTATTAGGTTTTCAAATGTTTCAGAGTTACAATTTGTGTCCTCCAGTGTACTGTAGTGCTGTTTGTCAATTTATGGTTTATATTTTTATCTTATCACACACATTTACATACCACATGACCAAACAGCTCCTCCGGTCCAAACGGTCTATCTAAATGTATCATTTACCCCTTTTATTTGACTTTGATAACAAATTCCTAGTTAAAGCAACAAAAAAATGCTATAGATAAGATCCTGAAAAAACATTAGGTTCAGGAAAAATGTTTGAAAATGGAATCAGTGTCCTAAGTTCAATCAATTACTGTGCTGACCCAAACTCCTCTCTGTGTAAACCTGATCTCCTCTTATGCCCCCTTCGTAATTACTACAGCCAATGCAGTGCTGCCACAACACAAACCTGTCCCTCTCAAAGATGCTGAAAAGAGCATCTGAAAAAAGTTCTACATGGAGCAACCGGCATCAGGGGACAAGTGGCAACAAAGGTCATATGACCTTCCTCTCCGTCAGAAAGTGACACTTCAACCAACTGCCAGCTAGTGCCTGTGTGAGAGCAAATAACTCTAGCAGATGGTGGTCACCATTCAACATGCTGAGTTTACTTTTCTTTACTTTACTTTGCTTGGTAGACGCTTTTATCTAAAGCGACTTACAGGGAGCTAGTACTGGACACACCTGGTATGGACTAAGCACTGGGAGTTAGATGGGTTTTGAACATGCAACCTTCTGTATCCTAGTCTGACACTTAACCCATTGAGCTACCAGGCCACAGAGTCTGAAGAGTTGGCTGAATCTGCAGTCAACACTCCAAGTGTGTGTTAAGTTACGTCAACAACTGTAACTATTGGTTCTGACGGACCTATGTTAATACACTTATCGCAGGTAAGTCAAGTAATGAACCATAACTATGGTGTAATAACTGGTAATTGATCATGAATAGCAAAACCTGTTTTTCTCGGCGTCAGTTTAGACAATGTTAACGAGCTGATAGCAGTCTGTCAGACGGTAACAGTCATTTTAACTGTTCCAGGGCAAGTGGATGTTATTGTCGCGTTTTGAGAAGTGAAACAGAGGCTGGTTTGAATCCTGCAGCAGCCACAGACTAAAGGTTTACCAATCCTCACAGATGAGCTGCAGAGAGCTGTGTTTATTCTCCACACTGAGCAAACTCTGAACACAGTTCAATTTATAAACTTATTGACTGCATTGTCTTCTGCCACAATACTTCGAACTGAAGATGGCGGAAGATAAGAATAGTAAATCACTGTAAACAATAAAACAGTCTCCCGACATTGCTTGGCGGTAGGGCTTTACTGTAATGCTTGTGAATCTTTATTTACAACAGTCAACTTGAATGGAAAAAACTGTGTGCACTGCCATTAAAAGTGTTTCAATATGCTGTTTACCCCATCTCCCCATTTAATTAACTCATTCAGTTTCATTGATTTGTGTTGACTAGGTGTGGTTTATGTACCTTTTGTCCTCTTGTAATTTCCACCATGTCTCCATTCTGAGTCATAGGTGCTGTGGAGAAGCCCACCCAAATTAATCTTGCATTTAAGAGTCAGTTTCACCCCCACAGAATGCAGTTGGCAAGATTTATTTTGTTTTCCACCAGGCTCCGTCTGGGCCAATGCAAACTACCAATCCTTTTCATTAGCAGTACTCAGGTTGCATGCGTGTGCCCTCATGCCGTTGATTGGATATCTTATTAAAATTAAGTTAATGGATTGCTAGTGATTTATCAATGCCTTCCACTGCCCAGATTTTTGAATAAAAATGGAAAAGTAATCTGAATTTCCATTTAGCTGGCTGATAAACGTAGAAAATGAGCAACTAGGAAGAAAATTAACCATTATCAGCATGAGACCATCGTGCACAGACTCTAAAGGCCACGATGAATTCAACAGCTCAAATACTTTTAGAGTTTGACAGAGCAGCTGAGAAAATGTCAGCAGTGCCCCGCTAAGGATGTGGATCTACATTATGCTCTCTCCTTTTTCACCTTTAATTACCCAGACAACCTCTTCTCGGCAGACTCTTTGGATCGTAGTATAGTTAGATAGTCGCGGTTGGTGGATTGTCATAAAAAAAAAAACATGTCAGAAGTGTGGAGAGCTTCACAGAAAGAGGTAATCAGTCACCACTCTGAAAAAGTGAGCCCGTTCCTTCGCAACTAATTGGTCACACTGGGGAGTAATTGTTAGCAGAGGGTGGTTCTTATCTGTTCCAACACAGCTAAAACTACAGATGACAGGAGTTTAATTAGATTTTAAATATTTTATTCAGAGTATAATTCAGTGAAGCATTAGAAATGCTATATGATAATAGTTGCTAATATATCAGTTTCTGACACATCAAACTCAGTTTTTAGCTGTTATATTAATTTAAAAAAACTTTTAAAGAGCGACGCACCTTGCACATGTTGTTATGGCTATTTTGATCATTTTAGAGCAGGGACACTGTGGCTGTAATTGCTCTAAAATACATTGTGAAGCACTGATACAACATTAAGAACACTGCGCCTCTTAATATTACAATAGGTACACACAATAATAGAGTTGTAACTATTACTGCTTGGATCTGAATGACCACAAAACACATTAACTGTAATCCTAGTCATGCAGTAAAAATAAAACTGTAGCTTTGAATACAACCTATAATAATATAGTTATAATAAAATATAATATAGATATGGTTTGATGATTGATTAGAAACTCTTCTTATTCAAAATGCACCTTATGCCCAGGTTGTTTGTTACTCATTCATATTTATCTGGTTACACTATTTTACATAAATCAGAGATCTTTCCTGAGACAACTAAATAATTCAGACCTGTCTGTGTTGATGCGCTGCACCCGCAGGAGCTCCTAATGTCTGTCAAATGTGGCCCACCTGAGCTCACTTTGTCCAGACAAATGTCATTTGCATCACAAACTGTGAAAGCATTTGTATCAGAAGGAGTCTGTCGACCAAAAATGAAACCTGCCAGCTTTTGGCTACACGTACTACACGAACATGAGAAGATTCCTTCCTTCACAACACTGTGCTTTGTTATTCATGTCTAAAGTACTGAGTCAGAACCTAACTGGACCACAGGAACACACCAAACTCTTTTTACTTCAGCAGCCATCGCTCCCACTAAGCTATGGATACGAACATGGGAAGATTTGCAACCCACACTCTCCCAGGCCTCGTCTTATCACAGACATAACTCTCCACACTATTGTTGATGAGGAATTACCCCTTGTGCTCTTGGGAGACTGGAACCTTAACCTACTTAAGCTACAAACAGCTGATTTTCACAGTTTCATTTCGGCATCCAACTTCAAACTCCAGCAACGCCCAGAGCCGGTAAGCAACTAGATCTTGTTCCCCTTGCAACTGCTTCACAGCCAATGCATCTGTTACTCCTCTACATAAATCTGACTACTCCTGCATTCCTCTATATTATTTCCAGGGACTTTAATCACGCCACCCTCAATAAAACACTCCCTACATTCAGCCAGTTTGTCACCTGTCCCACCAGGGGGGAGAAGACACTGGACCTTATGTATTCTAATGTTGCCTGCCACCACTAAAACTGTTAAGAAGTGGACATGAAGCCCTGCAGGCCTGCTTTGAAGCCACAGACTGGGAGACTCTCTGTGAGCCTCATGGTGAGGACATCGATGGACTGTTAGACTGCATCACAGAGTACATAAATTTCTGTGTGGACATGAATGTACCCACAAAAGCCTTCACTGCTTCCCCAACAAAAAGCCCTGAGTCACTGAGGACATAAAGTCTATCCTGAACGGGAAGAAGGCAGCGTTCAGGTCTGGTGACAGGTAGGCAGTGAAGAGGGTTCAGAGGGTTCTGTCTGTCAGGATCAGTGAGGGGAAGGAGTCCTACAGGAGGAAACTGGAACAGAGCCTCCAGCAGCAGAACACCAGGGAGGTGTGGAGGGGTATGAGGACCATCACTGGCTATAAGACCAGCAGCCAGGTGAC
>JAUMTR010000006.1:672993-776398 GCA_032270685.1 Microctenopoma stevenorrisi | reverse complement strand
AGGCAGGAGGGGCTCACTCCGTCTGGGCTGGTAGACTTCCTTGTTTTCTGTCTCTGGAAGAGACGTCTCACCTCCTCTAAAGATGTCCTAAGGCCAGTGGAGGAGGAGGGAGGGATGAAGGGGGAAGGGGTTGTCAGGGTAATCAGAATGTGGGGAGGGGTAGGTGAGGGGGGGGGGGGTTCTGCCTGTCAAACCTGCAGTAAAAGTCTTTCAGGGTGTCTGCCAGCTCTTTGTTACCCTCAGGGGAGGGTCTCCTGTACTTTGTATTGTCCTGCAGGCCTCTCCAGACTGACGCTCAGTATTGTCTTTTAGCCGTTTTGATCTCCTTTGTCAGCTGGTGTCTCCACCTTTATGGGCGTCCTCCTTGGCCTGACGGAGCGGTCTCAGTTCAGCTGTGACCCAGGGCTTGCCTCGTTGGTCCATCTTTTAACAGATCTGACCAGGTTTTGAACATTTAAGTTTTTGCCTGTAGGTTGGGATCAGATGGATCATGCAGTGATCCGAGTGTCCCGGGGCTGTGCGACGAGCAGAGCGATATGCGTCCTTTATCACGGTGTAGCAGTGATCTAATGTGTGGTTCTCTCTGATGGGGCAGGTTATGTGCTGGCTATATTATTAAATCTAATAGATGGCAAAATGTTTTTAGTATTGTGTATAGTTTTAGTAATGTTTACACAGCGACATCAGACGCTAACTTTAAAAAAGTGCTTTTACATTGCTTAGAATATTTAAACGCTGCCGCCACAAGTTTAGATATTTTGTGTGGAGAGAAAAAAACATGTTAAGTATCTACTTATTTCATAGAGAGCATAATTCACTCAGTGATTGTAATTTTCTTCAACACATATTTGTTTTCATAATTTGGTTGTGGAGAAAAATAGTTTTTACAAATGATGTTCAAACTCAGACACCACTATAATAATAGATAATATGTAAAGGGCTGTGTGTGTGTGGGTGTGTTCTGAGCATTTATTCTTCCTCCTCAGCACTATAAAATGTCCATCCTGAAAAACAAACATCTCACTGAATAATTATTGACTCAGCATATCTCCCCTGAATCCTCTGTACCTTAAATACAGCTGCATGTCTACAAGTATTTCACCAATCATCTGTTGCATCATGAGCACTATGATGATGATGATAAGAAAAATCAGATGGTATGGTACAAATGTTGCAGAATGTCTGAAAGCATTAAATCCAAAATAAAATCATAAAAATACCATCTTGGTGGTGCGGGGATTCCTAAAAACTCTGTAATAAAAGTATGCCGTGCCAGGTGGAGGTAGGCAGCAGTTGAAGAAACTGAAGTAAGTGTCAGTGTTTAGCATTGAATCGGACTCTGCTTGTGGTGCTGGTGCCCGCCCATTTTGCACGGCAACAGTCTGACGAACATTGCAACATGCTACAGTGAATTTGCTAGTTTATATCTATGTTTATCAAATATTTCTGTCAGAGACGCTCAGTATAAACAGTAGAAATAAATAAAGTGTGCTACAGATAGTGGAAGACTTCTGCGACTCGCTTCAACATCTCATCTTATAAACAGCATCTTCTAACATATGAACTGGTAGATTCCACATCTGATGCTGGTGAGTTAACTAGAGGTGACGTCTCACTCTGGTTTTTAAACTAGATCACAGAGACACACAGTCCACTGTGATCGTTCACAGGTGTTACAGACTTTTAGAAAGTGGCTGGCCAAACATTCCTGGGCAACCTGCCCAGGTAAAGTGTATGTGTGGGGAAACACTGGGAGTGATCCAGCTCGAATCAAGACCTCAACACAACAGTGATGCTGTTGAATGACCTCAAGAGAGCAGTTCTAGGCATCCTCCAAATGAGGTCTGAGCTGAAGCTGTGTTTGAGGAAGAATACTACGCTTCATTGCACAGCTACAGGAAGAACTTGTTTGTTCTTGGTGCCAAAGAAGAAAGTTTGCTTACTTACTTTGTCAACTAGCACATTGCTACTGTACCAGTAACTTAGATGAGGGTCAGATCACATTTTTCAGCCAATTAACCCTGAGAAGGTAGCGGGGGTGCACAAGAAACCAAAACCCTGTACCATCATCTTACTGTCGTGCAGCTGTCCAACGATTTCCCCAGGGGGATCATTACTATCACTACTATTTGAGTGTAAAGGGTTTACTCACTTCCTCTCATCGCCAGTATTTGCTTCATTCGTAATCATGATTACTTTAATGTACGATTAAGTGAAGAGAAACCAAACACTAACTAAAGAAACTAACCAGAATGTTCAAGCATCAACTGTAATGGAATGGGGAAGTAACAAGCAGATCCACAGCGTGCCATGACACTGTGAGGTATTAATATCTGAACACTGGGAGATTTGTCCACCCCATGCCCTTACAAGACACACTCCAATTCCTCATTAATCATTCCCCATTCAATTTGAACTCAATTAAGTTGCATGACACACAAATGCAGTGTCCTCACCTCAGAGCCTGTGATCAACCACAACTGTTGATGCAGCCAAGACACACACACACACACACACACACACACACACACACACACACATATTCAACTGAATATCTCTTTGGCAGCTGTTTAGATTAGTATCATATTTCCTGGCTCAGCCTTTCACCATGTTCCTTCTGATTGTATGCAAACATCTGATCAATCGCCAGTATTGCATCGGAGATTTCTTTAGTGTTTCTCCACAGTGGATCTCTTTTCTAATGCATGTGTACATAGAAACATTAGTCACATATGCAAGCACAAATAACATGACACAATAATGTTGGATCTTTCTGTAACATAAACATATTACAGATTGTAGTTTTCATTGGCTCATCATCTGACTTTTAATCACATATTTAAATTTCTTTTGCAGAAAAAACAGCTAAAAGATGTAATTGGTTTGATTGATTTGATTTGTGCTGAATAGATGTAGCATCTACTAGTCATGTCATGTTAACATTTTGGACTATATGATTAGATGCATACAGTATGCTGTTTCATTTGCAGCACTGCATAGAATCACAATCATACAGCAGATACAGTACATGCACTGCACGCTAGACTTCCACTAGCATACTTCCAAAGGCACTCACAGTACTATGTAGTACTCAGCTATTTGATTTTCACTCAGCATGTGTGTTTCAATTGAGGGGAGCAACAACTCCATCACTGTGAAGGCTGGATACTGTACCAGAGCTGGGTGTGATGGTGAATGTGATACCCCAAGGCACTCCACTTTCAATCAGTCTGAACAAATTGTTTCACTTACCTAAAGAGAAAGAGAAAAAAACAATTACACGATGCATTCAGAACAGTAGATTCATTTATTTGTTCAATGCATTCTGCTTTGGCACCGACAGGCTAAACTGAGCTATGTATATTATATGAACCCAAGTGAAATAATCTTTATTATGCTGAGGCTGAAAATGCAGCACAGCATGAGGGAGTGTGCAATATTCCATGTGCCCTCCAACACTTCTGTGAAGGTCCTGAAATCATTTATTGGTGATTAAATCATAAGCAAACCTAATTACTGAATTACATGCAAATTAAATCCATATTACGGTCCCATTACAAGGATTATAGCAGATAAGCGGGATAGCCAGGACGCTGCATGAGGTTTGGTTAGTATGGACACAGTCTATCTATAGTCTCTGAAGATCAATATTAGACCTCACACAGACCCATTGTTACTTGACTGTTGTTATGTTGAACACTGCAAAACTGTAATTAAATAATACACTATCTGAGTCTGACTCAGATGCTGGGGGAGGTAAAGCAGCGAATCAGTGAACACAGTGAATGTGTGGGGAAATTCCCAGCTTTCAGAGCTCATTGGCACATTGACATCAAGTCAGTTAAGTGGAAGCAAGAAGAGGTGAGTTATTAGTAAGCCAACCTTATTTTCCTTTGGATATTTGTCACACTTTTAAATGATGATTTAACTGCACACCTGTCTGGTGAAAAAACAACTGTAAAAAATGAAAGGAACCATTTACCAAACACTGATGTTTGCCTGCCTAACTTATTTTTGTCTGCTAAAATATCTGCATTCAATTTTCATTCTGTCATTTCAACATGCAGACGTGTGAGAAGAAGAAGAAGAATCCACTTTTTTGTCATTGATACATTTTTACAATGAAATTTCTTCTCTGCATTTGACCCATCCCCCCTTGGGGGGAGCAGTGAGCAGCCACAGGCGGTGCTCGGGGAGCTACCGCTGGGTGTCTCGCTTAGGGACACACCTGGTATGGGTTGCTGGGTGGGCTGGGTGCTGCAGCTGGGAATTGATTCTGCTATTCCTGCATCCCAGCCCTCTGCCTTAACCACTGAGCTACCAGGCTGCGAGTAAGTGTAGCAATGTTAAAAGGTTTTATGGTCGGGATCAGATATCACAGCAGTGGCTTAGTGTCAGAAAGACCTAAATCTGGTTATTCGATCAAATTGTCATTTCACAAACACAACGTCTGCATTAAAAAGGACACCAAAACACAATCTTTTTCTAGACTAAACTTAGTACACTTCTTGCCTAAACCCAGCCTAAGTGGGGACTTTGGTTTCGAGCTCAGGCCTCCTGCATGTCAGTCCTGCACAGTGAACACCCTCCATCGTCGTAATAGGACATGTCAGTGTTGATTTAATGCCCTCGTAGTAAATGCAGCTTTTCTAAAATAGACCCTGCAGAATGTTACATACATTATGCTGAACATGTGCACCAACCCTTTTGATAAGATTTGGAACTTTTAGTGATTGGAAGTCACATCACCATTTAAACACTTCTCATGGCTCATTGATCGGTCTGCTACACACCCATATCTGGTCGAGCTTTATCGATTCTCTGAGCGTTTTCTGACTTAATCTTAACTGAGCTTGTGAGATGGTCCTGGGATTTGTGAGGCTAAGCCTTTGAAGCCATAAAGATACCTAGATTTAAATGTCATTCATTCCTGTGCTACTATCTTATCTAAACATGAATTCTCTTTTTTAGATTGAAGATAAATTCATAAATTCTGTGTTTTTTTCCCTGTGTCATATTGCACCCACACTGTCTCAACTAAAATGGTTGACTTCTGAGTCATGGGGTCATGATAAAGACAAACACTTTGTCACGCATCGTGTGTGTTTGTATTTAAAGCAGCGTGGCTTCAGTGTGCTGCGATAAGCAGACTGCACAGGTGGTTATTGAAACCAATGCGTCTGTATCTAGAACAGGCTGCAACAACACTGCAATCCTGATGAATATGATGGTGCACTCCAGCATAAAATGTCACACTGCATCTCTATTACTGATCCAATGATTAGATTGGGACAGAGCTAAAAGACAAAAATGTAAAAAATCACATCCACATGGCAAAATTAATCTTTAACAGCTACCTACCACCTTTTTTATCAACCCAACCAGGAGTCAGATCTAAAATATCAGAATTTATAGTCTGATGCTTTAATTATAAGAGTGGCTGGTTTTCTTTCATGAGATTTAACATCACCCTGATATACAAAGTATATATATATGAAGATTATTAGATTATGAAATCACTTACTCACTTACTACTTCGACAGTTTTGTCAAATGTGAAAAAAAACCTTTTCACCTTCTGATACCTAATCAGTGGGAAGTGAGCTGTGATGAGGTGAGTTGGAGGTAAAAGCATTATTATGCAAAATGAATTAACAATTGCCAGACTTTGTCATAATTACACTGTGATTAGAAAGAAATCAGGTGTAATCAAATTTGCCATAGCTCATTTTGTTGCTACTAACAGGCCATGGGTGAATTTTCCACTGCTGGTGTCACCAATTGAAAACAAATAATATTCTCTAACTGTCTGAATGTACCGTAATTCAAAAGGTGATGCTGTTTGCAGAGATGGAGTTTTAAGGCTTTGATGTGTAATTGAGCACAAAACCCCTTTGCGCTCAATTAATAAAATGCTGTGGGCTGTAACAGTCCACATGAGATAATAACAACAGCTTAGAATCTAACATGTCTCCACACATATGGCACGGTAGCCCATGAGTGGATATTATATCATGAGTGCTTTGAACTAGCGTTTTAAATCCTCCATATGTTCTTTGTTGACATTAACTCACTTGAGTAAATAGTGTTTATGCTGAATGCTTTCACACCATATGTCTCCACAAAGGCAGCAACCTATGAGTAATTGTGCAGGCTATAAGAACAGGTGGTAATAGATCTTCTCCTAAACACATGAAACAACTGAGGGATGTGAGGACATCAGTAGGATGAAATTCAAATGGCTAGACATTACACTTGATGTTCTGCAGTGCTAAAGTAGGGTGGTAAGGATATGTAGCAGTGGCAACCTCACCTAACGCAAGACAGTAGAGTAGAGAGCAGATGGCAGGTGCTACTGTTCACTATAGACTTTTACACCAGACCATAGAACACCCTGTGTGACAAATCACAGCAGCAGCAAGAGTAGCAGTCCTGCTTAAAAATTTAAGACATGGACAAATGACAAAACTGCCGATTGTCAAACATCAGAAGTAGCAGAACACTTTATGTAAAAGATATTTCTCTGAACTAAATAGGTGTGATGTGAAGCTTGTGTTGCAAAGACGGAGATGTCAGATCATTGTCACTGACTTTTAAACACACCTTCTTCTTTTCCAGCATTGGCACAATGTCACAACAAGACAAACGCTTACAGTGCTCGAGAATTTGCATGATGCAGGATTTGAACCATCCCAAATGAATAGCTGAGCACACTGCCTTTGTGTTCAACCTACAGAAGACCTCACAGCTTCTCTTGTGTATGAAAACCAAGTTTCAATCCAGGTTCATTTTCACCTTAACACCTGTTTCCAGCTGTTCAAGCCACAAACCATGCCCTTGCATTTTGCCTTAAATTCCAGGCACCTGACTCTTCGCTGCCCACCTTCTGCCTTACACTTCAAATATCATTAGGTCATTTAATGGTCAATACCTCTCGTTATCAGCGCCATAGATAGATATATGGTTTAGTGCAGGATTGACTAACCCACAGCTCTGCTTGTTTTGTGACCAGCATTGCTCTGAAAGCTTCTGTTTAGAACCCACCTCCAGGCAATCAGCAGTGGCTAGGCCAGGGTTAGTAACGCCTCAGCTAGTAGATCTCAGTGGGTTGTGATGATGTGATACCAGAAAGCCCATTTATCCACAAAGGTGAGTTGTGTTTGGATGGATTAAAAAAAGTTTTATTGCATTAATGAAGTTTTACCACTGCCACTCGTGATTCTGTGATGTTTACTATGGCATCACCCAAAATCACATATCAGTGATGAACTTTCTTACTTATATGTGTGTGTGTGTGTTTTCTGAACTTCTGGCTATGACCTGCTTTTCCTACCTACTACTTGGATGTTTGCCTGCACAACATTCTGTCTGCTTGTGTGCCTATGTCTGTGCAAATATAGTTCTTGAAGATCGTGGGGACTGAGGGGAGGGTACACATGTCTACACATCACACGTAGGGGCCCCCGACAGGCTGGAGCAGCGCTGTCAGGATGGGAAAGAAATCAAACAAGAAACAACAGGTAATTACTAATGCTGTTCAGGCTCCATCTAAATGAGCCTTGACAGCTGTGAAGTATTAGACTTTGGGACAGGGAGACGGCAAGTACTGTAGGTTGAGTGACAGTTTAGATGGCAGGACAGAGGAAGAGAGGGAGGGCAGATAAACAGTGGAGAGTGGAAAGACTGAGTGATGAGAATGACACCGCTCTGACAATCATGAAAAGTGCCAATCTGGCAAAATAACATTTAGTTTACCACTCAGTATGCTCAAAAAGCTTTTTGGAGTAATTGGAGCACGTATGGAGAACAGCCAGGATTGAATCACGTGAGCTTCCTCTGCCCCAGCCTCCATACGTCATCGCTTCTTTCTTCCATATCATCCATGACACAATATTATGCAGCAACACTCCCATCACAAGATGTGCCCAGTGTTAGGGAAAGAAAGTGGGACTACATCTCAGTGCCAGTACTGTTGATAGAGACGGTTGCGTAAAATTCCAAACTGACAAAATCTTGTCATAACATAGCAAAAAAAAGAAAGATGAAAATGGATACATTGTTTACCATTTTATCTTGATCTATCCCATCAGACTACTAAAGATGTTCAGCTTCCGTTTGCTGCTTTCATCCCATCATTTACACCACTGCAAACACATTTCCTAGAATTGCGCCCACTTTCTGAGATCATGCTGTCAGCCTATGTGTAGACAACTCAGTACAAACCAGAGAGGAGGCTGCTGAGTTTAGAACGAGATGCTGCCGCAACCGGGACAGAGGACTTGACTGCACACAGTTCCAGCGTGGACGCAAGCAGAGTACAGAGGCAAACTGGGAAGTTAAAGGTAAAAACTGGTGCATGATGTCATCAATCTGTACTGTAATTGATCTGTCTTTAAATAATAAATTACTTTACTGTTTCAATATTTTAGGAAGCAAAAAATAATAATACTGTGTTTTCAAATGTTAGAGTTTGCCATATTTCGCATATTAATATAACTTTCAATTGAACATCTTTGACTTTTAATCTGAAAAACGAGCACTTGGCATTTTTCACTAATTCCTGACATTTTGTAAATTCAACAATCAATCAATTTAATACCGTGAAAAAAAGCTTGACACAAATGTAAATATAAAAGAACAGCAGGAATTAGTGCTGTGATTAGTGTGTCTTAGATGGAAATAAAATTATCCTTTTCCCCAGGTCCTGTCAGAATCTAATAAGCTGCATCTGTGACACTGGACAAAGAGATAAATTATGATATAGGAGCATATGGATGCTGAGAAAATAAACAATCTTACAACAATCTGGTCAACCTGCAACACAACATACACACACACACACACACAAGTCCACAGTACATTCTTATTACAACCACGTGTACACGCCTACTGATGGAGATGTACAACAACACCTGCCGATTGTGAAAGACAAGTGGAGTAACGATCTCCCACAGCAGATGACAAATCCTGACTACAATGGTTATTGGCTTTATTACACAGGCCCCTGTTGAAACGCAGTTGGGAAATTAATTTTATGCCTGATTTGGTACATGTTGACGCTTGAACGAACCTATGGCTGATATCATCAACACTGGAGCCACTTCATCTCTCGCGACTCTCGTGATGTGAAAGAGGAAATAACAGTGTTTTCTTAAGGTGAGTCACATTGTTGAATGAGTGTCAGGTTGAGCCTCATGTCAGGTGGTCTTATGATAATATGACAATGAAACCAGGACATGAGGCTTCCTGTGGGCAGTGGGGGAAGTTTGTCGTCTCATGTGATGGACACTTCTCAGCTTGGTCATTTTCATATTTGCATATGTCCCTTAAGGGTTTTTTTTTCAGGTAATAAAGATAATCAAAGCTGGGCTGCACTTGGAACTGAGGTGTTTGGTTTGTAGGAAGAGAGAAAAATAGACAAGGATTTATAGTTTGAAGGTTCTGATGTTCCAAGATTTGAAGAAAGAAAAATGTGCAAACATACATTATTAGGCTTCAATTGTTAGTAAATCCTGTTTTCTGTTTGTACCTTCAGATCTTCTGCACTAAGAAGGATATATATTATAGCAGTTAGGAGAGAAAATGTCTTTTCAATTTCAACGATTTGAAAATAAATTGAGTATCTGTTTTCAAACTTTTATACAAATGGTGTCACAATGATTCACTTTGTGAATGTCTGCGTGACATACTTTATGACTCACAGCATACTATAGACCTTTCCCAATGTCTTTCTAGCTTTTTACCCAAGAACTGCAGATTTAACACTTGGTACATTTGTTCTTATACTGATGAATCCCATTGTGAAACCACATTCTACATGTTCCCTGGCAGTGCCCATAAATGGGCGTGAGGTTGAAGGACTCAGTGTTACAGACCACAATGCTCAAATATTGGTAACACATTGCAATAGTATAACTGATAATCATAATATTCTAAATTAAACTACACTAATATTAGACAGGATTTATTGATATGTGTGGAATCTGCTGGAGCTCTCCCACCCAACAGCCCCACTCAAGCATGCGCCGGGTAAGAGTGGAGAAGAAAAACTCCCTTTAACGGAAGTAACCTCCAGCAGAACCAGGCTCGTGGTGGGCGGCCATCTGCCTGTTGTGGGTCACTGCCTGAGTGTTGCCATCATTTCTGTTGTGATCTGTTTCTTTCAGCTTCCACATCTCTTCTGAACTCATCACTCAATCCTCCCCCTTTCCTTCTTCCTGATGTTCCCCTCATCATTAATACTATGTAAATTTTCTTTGGCCTTTTTTAACAACAAATTAAAATATTATAGCTATTTAAGGAGTGAGTGAGGCACATGGTGTCAGGTCAGGTCTTTTAGTTGTAACAGAGCGAGAGAAGCTGCATGTTTTTAGGTTTCAGTGGCCTGGTAGCTCAACGGGTTAAGCTTCACACTGGGATGCAGAAGGTCGCAGATTCAAAACCGTGTCTGACTCCTAGTCCATCCCTGCCAGGTGTGTCCCTGAGCCAGACACCCAGCGCTAGCTCCTTGTAAGCTGCTTTAGATGAAAGCATCTGCCAAGCAAAGGAAATCCTCATTTTGTTTGCTGTGCTTGTTTTAATTGATAAAATGTGACTCGACAAATGCAGTAATGTGATGAGTATACATTAACCCTAAAAGTAACCCTTGATGTATGTATCCAACCTCAACCTAACAGCGAGCAGCCGTTTGGCCATCACTTGTTCTGGAAAATTAAGTAAGTGAACCACACACAAGAGTTCTTCCGTTCTCCTCAAGGCCAAGGTTACACTGAATGGAACATCCACTGTGGGTGATTAATGCATGGAATAAATGTCAAGCTAACTTATTAGCCAGCCAGGAAATAATCTGAACCCTTAACATGAAGGATGGCTCCATTCAGCTAATGCTACACATTAATGACTGGGGCGCAGGCTGCGAAACATTCATGGCATCTTTTTTTGCATTTCCTTCTTTATGTGCGCGTGTGATGTGTGTTTTCATGTGCCGCGCCAATAATTATGAAAATGCAGGAAACCAGTAACTTATTACCACCATACTTCACATTGTTGTAAAATAAAGCACATGCCTCAACAAGAAGCTGTGTTCCCCGTATATCAAACGTTTCTCTGGAGAAAGTAGCCCCTCACATCCCCCCATCCAACATGTCTGCTTGATGTGATTTAGACAATTAACTTCATTTGAAAACTGCTAATATTGAGTAAGCCAGTTATATGGGAGTTATTACCGAGGATGGGAAAGTCAACTTGAGTCAAATTGGGCTAATTAGGCTTTTTGTACATAGGCTAAATGCTGTACTTTATTATGATGTACAGACATTTCCTTCGTTCTTGCCTCTGGCCTTATTTTATTCATGCTGGGTCTACTGTATTTCAGTCAAGCAATTACAGATTAAATTGCTGCCATTGTAATTTGAGTGCATTCAATTAGCCTATACCCTAGCAGTGCAAATTTGACCTTATACAACATTTCAGATCCTGCAGCGAATTGTCTTAAGCTGTCCTCTGCGGGTGTTTCAAAGTAAAGTCGCAGCTACCCATAATCCTTTAAGTCGGAACCATTTCCCAACCACTGTGGCAGATTATATCAAACAATTACTTCTGAGAATCTCTGATATTATCCTTTCACTTCCAGTTCCACCATAATGTTTGAAGCTAGTTAATATTGTGTCCCGAGGGGAACGACATTAACTTCCATTAGAAGCTATTAGTACGTTAATACGCAATCGCTCATTACGAATTAAAAGTCAATTCCACAAAAGAGGGTAGCAACATGCCTGCAATCTGTGCCTCGATATATTAGACGCTGTAACTGCCCCATTCTTCCATCTCAGTCAGGCAAATGTGAGCTTTTCAAGTCAGAGCCCAGCAGCTAAATCCGTCTGTTGAATTTAAACAGCCAACAAGGTCACGGAGCACGTTGAGATCTTTGTTTGTATCCACAGGCAGCTCACGTTCTTTTTTTGTTTGTTTCTTTTAATGTATCCAAATGGTAAAAGAGCGACTCCGATAGAAAGCTGAGAAAAATAGTACAGTTGTTGAGTGTTGCCCACCACCTTTATCAGACCTACACCACGGCCTGATTTGTACCTGTGAATGGTTGTTTATTATCTGTAATAAGATGTAGCTCAGTGAGATGGGCAGAAGCAGAAATGCTCACAAATGCCATGGATTTAGCAGAGAACTATAGATCAAGCTTATAGATGCACCCCAATTCAGTGGGATCCTGTGGAGGATAGTAATGATGTGAGAAGTGACCTTGTTCTACTATGGAGTCTTTATTATTATTATTATTAAAGCCTTTCTGTGGCAGCAGCATGTGCAGCATTTATATAGTATACGGTGTTTCTCTTCATGTAAAGTAGTTTTACACATTAAAAGTAGAGTAGAACCTCCCTCAGCTACATAGCTGCTCAACTGCTCAGAGTTGTTTTCTGAGATTTGAGCTTTTCACAACCTGACTCTCCAGTCTGTACTCTGGCTCAACAAAAACGAGAGGGAGAAGAAAGAAAGAAAGAAAGAGAGAAAGAAAGAAAATCACCCGCTGACAGGCGCTTTCAGCTGCTCTGGAGTGGTGGGTTGTGCACCAGAGACCCATCAGTGTTGCTACAATTCCTACGGTTTGCTGACAGAGGTCGATGGGAGGCATGCATCGCTTAATACATCCTCAAAGTGCACAAGAAGTGTCGCGTGTCATTTCCTGTCGTACACAACGACAGGCTTGTTGACCCAGTCTGGTTTTCTTTTTTTTCCACAAGGACAGCATCTCTCTTATGAGTCCTCTTCACCTCGCTGTGGAGGAAGTGAGGCTGGGACGCCCTTGTTGTTTTCACCACCATCCTGTGAAACAGCACAGAACGCAGTGAAGTGGAATGGCTCCGACCCGAACACCAAGTGGGACTTCACATCTGCACGGGAAGCTTATTCTCACTTTCTCGTGCACATTATCAATGTTTGCTTGGTAAGTTTATTGTTGTCTCAGAAAAGCAGCTGAATGGGCCACAACAGCAACAATCCAAAGCATTTCCAGGCTGTGTGATAAGTGTTAATGTGGTCAGACTGCATCTGTGTGTGTCTACAGCAGGCGCTCAGCTCCTCAGAGCCACAGGGTAACAGAACTAGTCATCACATGGGGGACAGAGATAATGTCAACAGATCATAAATGTATGATATTACTGAACAAAATAACTAAAGAACAGTATGTATAAGAGCTGAGAATATGACATAAAAGCTGTTGTTGTGAAACGCGGGATAAGGCTCATATTCTAGCAACATTTAAAATCACTATTGTATACCACTTTTTTTAATGAGAGAAGATGCACTTAGAGAAAAGACAAACCCCCTGACCGCTGCTGCAGGCGTGTTTATGATTCACATAAAGCACTTTTTATTTTATGAATAAATGATGCTGCTCAGTTGAGTTTGTTGCAGCGTGTTGCTGCAGCAGGAGTGAGCACAGTTTTCTTCAGCTGTTTTAAGGAAAAGGTTGGGCTCCTCTCAGTAAAAGGACCTATTACACTGACTTCTGAAGTAAAAATAAATCCACTGCTACTTTAAGCACGTGCTTACAAACAGCTGACATGTAATCTGTATACTGGACATTGTTTGTTGCTGTTTACCTGCTGGGAGCTTGACCAGTGGTGTCAAAAGTACTCACATCCTCTACTTAAGTAGAAGTACACATACCTGTGTGAAAAACTACTCCAGTAAAAGTAAAAGTGCAGGTTAAAATACATTACTTACGTAAAAGGTTTTGAAATGTACTTAATGCTCCAGAATAAGACCTGACATAGCTTAATATCATATCTATGTTTATTGCTTATAACTACCATTGTTTCCCCTACTATACAAGGTGTGTTCTCAGTATGTGAATACACCCCCACCCCCCACCCCATCCCTAGAAGTCAGGTAAATTGATTTATTTAGACTTTTTGTGCCAGATCCCACAGAAGTTATTGCAGGTTCCTCTTCCATAGAACAGGTCTGCAGTTTGTAGTGTTTCGCAGTGTGAAGTAAAGTGCGAGGCGGGCGCTGACGTAAAATATGCGTATTTCCTCCTTTAATGTAAGGAATAGAACGTACAGATATTTCTCTTGAAATGTGTAGAATGTGTAGAGTAGAAGTCAAAAGTTGTCAGAAAAATAAATACTCAACTAAAGTACAGATACCTGAAAAATCAACTAGTACAGTACAAAGTACAGTAACAAAGTGAATGCAAAACAATGTCAGAGTCAAACCTGGTAGATTTGGAAATGAACAAGGTAGTTCTCATCCACAGACAGTGGCTTTGTCTCATTTTTCCTATGGCCATTTCTCTCATTTGCCAATAATGAGGTGTGTCTGTGAAAAAGACTTCGTCTGTCCTTATTATCTCTTCTCATCGCCTCCTCGCTCCTCAGAGATGATAAGAGAGGACTTGAGACGTGCTCGTGAGGAGTATGTGCGATGAACAGTCATGCTGTGACGCAGGTGTATGCATTACTGATGCGTTTTATGTTGGAGCACAACAAGAATTATATTAAAGATGTACATCAAATATTTCTCATCCTGCTCTTTAGTCAGAAGATGTGCGTTACATATTTAAGAGTGGAACAGGACACGAGGCAACAGACAACCACAGCTGTTAGATGACAAGCTGCAGACGACACAATGTACTGAGCTCAGTGCCAAACAGCACACCTCCAACACATCACCAACACCTTTTTTTGTATATGTCTTCTCTGCTGAGCTGTGGAAAAACACTTGCACCATGTTAGTGCAGCTTGAGCGGTCGCAGTTGCTCACGGATCAGCTCAACAGCAGAAAGTATGAATAGAATACAAAAACCCATGATTCATTTGTGTAGCTGCAGAAGCAACGGCACAAATGAATCATAATCAGTTTTTTTAGACGGTGTCAAAACTGAAGCCAAACACAGAACAATTACAGGAAGGCAGTAGTCCATATGACTGAATCTGTACGTCTCTGATGGCACATAACATTATGTTCAGTGGTACAAGGCAACATTTAAGCCCAGAGTTTCATTTCATTGTACTACACTATTACAGGAAAGAGTTCCCCATCTGTTCAGCTCTAGGTTAGCACCATCTTGATCTTCTAATAAAAAATATCCCATTCAGGTCCCAGGGTGAAGCTACACTTTTTCTGATGAAATATATATTTTTAAAAAAGTTTCACGTCCTTCTTTCTAATCCCTAAAGGCAGTTGTAACCCGGCCAGCTCCCAGGTGACTGCATTCACTCATAGCACCTTAACCACATACCCCCAGGATTCTTGCCTTCTTGCCTCACACTAAATAAGTCTTGCTGTTCAGCTCCCACAAGCTAAAAGCAAAAACAGAAAGATGACATTGCCCCAGGAGGCAAAAATGCTGCTCTTTTCTGAACATGCTGTGGTAATCTGTCTCTCCAGCACTGCAAATCCACACCTTCAGGGAGCCAGAGAATTGGTGCAGCTGTGTATCCACACCTACAGGGATCATATCATCCACCAATCAACACTTCCACTCTGGCCTTCCTGTGAGCCAGGCTCTCACATGTCTCATTGATTGAGGCTTTGTCATACCTTGTTACAGAGTGCACAAACTGTGCCACATGTATGACAAGGCAAACTTTCACGGCGTTGCTTCATCTGCTCGTTCTTATTTTCACCACTATGACAGCGACTGCAACCTGAATGAGCTTCGTCTGCCAGGGCAGATGCATGAATACTCATGTACTCATGTAGATTCTAACAAGAAGAGAAAAGTGACATAGAGCTTTCTGCAACAGTTAGCAGTGTGTGGGATGTGCCACAAAAACAGTGTTAGTTCCTTGCAGCCAGATAGAGTTTTTCAAGTCACCTATGAAATCTAATTGAGCAGTGAACACAGGGTGGGAAAGTCAATCTATTATTAGTTGGCATGGGCTGGAAAAACAACTTGACATTTAGCTCAACTCTGTTGAATTAATATTAGGTATTTTCTAAGATAGATGGATGGATGGATGGATGATGGATATATCTCTGTCTTCCTCCTTTTTTCTCTTCCTCGGTTTCTGTTGACTTTCTCCCCAACTTTTGTTTTTATTTATTTTTTTCCTGCTCTGTCCCACTCTGTCATAATCAAAATAAAACAATAAAAGGGCCGTGAATAATGATAGCACAGCTAAACATATACACTGTCACGTGTCATCTGTGTCACTGACAGGCCGGGAGAGAAGGAAAAGGCGGTCATTTTAAAAATATAGGGATTATTGTTAAGCTGACTTTTACACTCGCAAGATACTTGGAGGTTTCTGTTTACACTTTGGACCATAATAGGGTGAATTAATTGCTCTTGTGCAGAGTGAGAAACATGGCTTTGAAAACATTCCGCTGGGACTTAATTCAAACCCTTGATGGTATGCTGCATTTTCAGTTGACTGATTCCACAGTGTGGTCAACCTCTAGCCCTGTCCCAGCTGCAGCTCCACATCATTAAAACTGATACTGAGTGGCCATAACAGCTGGTCAGAGGAAAGCAATCAAAGTTAGTCGAGCAAGAAAAGCCTTTAAAAAGCTTCACATTTGGCTCGATGCTTTAAAGAAATAATGCACAGAATGAGGGTGCAATTTATTTTCAGTCCTCCGGCTCTGTGCTCAGACGATAACAAAAGAAACTATATATAAATGACAGTTTGCGAGTTGCTTTCTATTCCCTGCCTGTACAATAATCCATGTCTTCCTCTGTAACAAATGTAAATGCAGCGCTAAGATAAAACCACGCTGCAGATAACAGCATGTGTTAGGCTTCACTTCTTATTCACGGTGATTGCAGCTTTGACCTGTGCTTGTCTGCTTGTGAAAACCGCGTTCTTCTGCCGTCACAGTTACTGTTCTTAACAGCATACCTGACTTCAAAGCAAGCTGAATATAACACTGATCATTTAATTAAATTAAAGAAGCCCACAGAGCGGCGTGTAGTCTGACCAAATCAGATGCCTTTTTAAGACCCGGCTCAGTGTGACGTGTTTGGTGAACAAAATTTGAATGGGTCTCTCTAATCCAGACTCTAGAGGTGAGTGATCAATAATTAAAAAGATCTAAAATCCCTTACTAATTGCTTTTTATTGATCCAATTTCAAACCTTGTAAGTATCCTGTAAGATATTTTGTTTACGCTAAATGATGAAAAGCTCCAATGAATAATTACATGGGCTTAATCACCAACCTTGTTAAGAGAAACTGCTATTGCATTTATCAAGATTTTGTAAATTATCTAACTACATGAAAAAAAAATAGAGACAGGTTATTATGGATCTCTGTGGACGTACAACATATGCCAACACTTTAGAGCATGGAAATAAAATTGTTAGAGTTGGTTAATACTAATAGAAAAGAAAAGAAAATTGGAGTAATATCTATAGGAAAGTACTGAGTAATTAGGATGTAACGTCTTGTTAATATTAATGCAACAATGGGTAATAACTACGTAACAGCATTATTTTTCACAAATCATATATCACATATCATGATGTAATTGCCAAAGTAATAACTAGGTAATAAGCAATCAATGGGTGTACCTACAAAAGCACACAGATAATAATATGGAACCTAAACACAAAGAGCTGCAATAATTAGCCAAAGAAAACCACACAATAGTTAATGCGTTGAAGATGAATCCTGCAGAATGCTTCGTAGTGATCCACATTATTTCCATTAAGCTATTATCTGTTATTACTTTAGGGAATTCTACTGATATAACTCTATTCAAATTTCTTTACCTTATTATCAAAAGAATATTTCTGTTATAATATTTTTATTACCTAATTAACCTTAATACTGACACATTACCTTGTAATTGCCCCAGTATTAGGGTTGTTATTTCCAAGATATTCCCCCACTATTACCCAGATTTTACTGAGCTAAAATGTAAAGTGCAGGAAATCCTAAATGAAATGAATGACTTTATGTTGTTTAACTGTGTCTTTGCTTTGCCTGCAAGACTTAACCAGAATAGTCAAAGATTCATCATTGGCTACGTCACTGCCTGGCAGAGACACTGCTGTTAGTGGTAAAGGATCTCAGCTTACCTATGAATGATAACTCAGTTTTCCCAGTGAAGGGACACAAGCATCGCGACAGGGATGTGACCTTCAAGCAGGTGAGATAATGCTGAATTTTTCAAAAACCTCTTCAATTATTCATGACACTTTGCTCTCAAACATTCCCTCTCCGACTTTCTTTTCCTTTTTTCTGTCATGTTAGTCCCAGGTAGCTAAGCTCATTTGAAGGCGCTTTTATGAACTTGTATGTATTATTCATCAGAAGATGTCCCCATCCACATTCTAATGCTGCTGAACGTGGCCTCAATGCAATTACATGACAAATATCTTAACATGTACGTGCCTGGCAGAGCTCAGGCTGCTCTGTCTCTCTGACATACATAATCTAATGCATATCTAAATATTATAGATGTACAAAGCACACCGTTGTTTTATGCAATCCATCAGGGAACTATAGAGCTATTATGCTTTGACAACCTTTGTAAGGCAGCTATACAAAGAAACACAGGCATGCACATATTTCTTCATCTTGAATACACAAGTGCTACACTGTCATACAATCACATCACAGGTGCCACCTCTTCAGTTTGCACTGCAGCTTTTCATTTCCAGTTTACCTTGAGCTTTGGGAAATTTATTGTTATTCTCTAGCAGACAGAAAGTCATCACAGAAACGCAATTTCCTCATTTCTTTTAAGCTGTCAGCCCTTTCAATGGTAAGCTGCCAGTGCTGTGGGATTTTTTATGAGGCCAACAAGTATCCACTCACCACAGATTAGGTGTAAAACTAGCAAAAATTTTAATCAACTCCCTTCTTGTTTTCGTTTTAATAAAGATCAAACACACTACTACTGTGGAACTGTTTTCTGATTTTACCTCATACATGTTCTTCAAACCTGCTGTCATTTATTTATTTATGGAAATGAACAACTGAGCAAATGTAAACACACAGAAAGGAGCGCGTTTGATGTTTTCATCTAGTATAAAGTTTGATGATGTTAAATCCATCACATATAGGTTTCTAGCTGTGTCTCCGCTGTTCACTCTAAACCAATGTTTCTTAATTAGTGGGGGGGGGGGGCGAGACGCATAAGAATCTGTTATTTTTAACGTTTTGTTTTTTCATGCTGTAACGCTAAACCACCCCCAGTCACTAGGTGGCAGCAGCGCTCAGACTAATCAACAGGCTGCCTGTTTAACCCAGCAGAAGTAGACCAACCCAGTGTGCAGAGTGAGCGCACTGATGGAGGAGTAGAGATGGAGAAGGATTTAACAAAAGAAAAACTTCAGAGGTGCAAGAGGGAAGTAGAGAATATGACTGTAACTGGCAAAAAAGACCAGAAAATATGACGAAGCTTCCTTAGTGCTTGGATTTTCCGTGAACACGGTAAGAAATGAGGAAAGACAAGTTTGTGTTTTCTGCCTAAAAACCTTGGCAGCCGACAGAATGAAACCCAACAAGTTAAAACAGCACACCCCAGTTGTATCAATAAGTCCCTGGACTCTCTCAAACGAAAACTTGATGAGTATCGCCCACAGTCCGGTCATTTTGTGAGGACAGCATCAATCAATAAAATAGCACTGCTAGCCTCAAACAAAATTGCCCACCACATTGCAAAGTGCAAAGAAAACTCACACATACAGTAGTAGTACTATTGTTAGAAATGTTAAATGTTAAAAAACTATTTAACAAAATGTACGTAATTTCGGGACTATAAGGCGCACCAGAATATAAGCCACACCAATTTGGGGAGAACTACAGATCCATATATAAGCCGCAAAGTTCCTGCTACCACGGAGGGGATTTATTAACATTGTAGACACACAATAAATCTTTCAATCAACCTTTTACATTTTTTAAAAGACAAACAGCATTCAATCAGTGCACAAATAACAATGGTGCGCTCCCAGCTCACGTCCTGCAGTCACAGTACCGTAGTAGTGCAGTATAGAAAGACAAAGCTTACAGCGCTTGACGAGGCTATAACGTTAAATGGATACATTTAATTTGTTTTTAAAAGTGCTTGTCTGACACTAAAGGTGCAGTAACACAGCTGTTTAACAAAAAATCCAATCCTTTTCTGAAAAGCGCTAAAACAGCTGTAATGGTGCAGTAACGTGGCCGTTAACTGTATCGAAATAACCAAAAAAGTCAGTCAGTCTTTAATCGATGTGTCACTAGTCATCACACAGCGGTCCAGCTTTAACTTTGAAATAAGACGCACCATTGAATAAGCTGCAGGGTCCAAACCAAGTGAAAAAAGTAGCATCTTATAGTCCGGAAACTACGGTAAGTAAGTAAAAATAAGTGGACAACTAATGTTTACAGTTAGTAAAACGTTTTGAATTAGTTAAGAAACTGAACTTATATTTTAAATTGTTGCATCTAATTTTCCTAATTTGATTAGATAATCAGATTTGTTGTACCAGTTGGTACACAAGAGAAAAGCATCAAGTAGAAAGTGTTTCATAGCTTTGTTGACTATCTTGTAGAAAAGACAATTGTTTCCATCCACTGAACAGAGGCTAGTAAAATGACTTCAAGTACTACATCTAGCATATACATACAATTGATGCATTTCATTAAGTCTCTCTGCTTTGGTTTTACTGTAAGCAGGGGAGTTTTACCACCCAGAGCATGTGGCAGGCCTGTACGTGCAGAAAGGCTATCAGTGTAAAACACATCTGCTGTTCACAGGCCTGTGTCACACGGCACCTTCGCTTCCTCTCAGAGCCACACTCATTTCAGTCCTCACTTCTCTCCGAGCACGAAGATCCTCGGTCTGCTCTCTGGGGCTGTTTTTGAGCAGCCTATGTTTGCCCAAGGCACTGATTGCCAACTGAGGGGATCCTTGTCTTTACACCCCCCCTTCAGCTACATCAAACGAGTAAATACTCTAATTTCAGGCCTTGCTCCCCCCTTCCTCCTTCCTTTAGCACTCTGCCATCAGTCAGCCCTGGGTCCTTGTGCATCTAACGTTTGACATAATAAGCTTCATCGCTGCTATGGTTCCTGTGATCATGACGATAATAATACCAGTGGTAATATGGTTTTATGAGGCCTCTCATCCTCCCATCTGCTCTGCTCTCCTCCCCAGCTCTGGCTGCCCAGGACTCCATCTGAACTCCCTCCCTCCGCCATCTGGCTTCTTCTGCCAATCCTGTCTTCATTTCTTCCCCCTGTTGCTGCCTGTTAACCCACCATCTTCTCGCCTCTCCGCTCCACATTTCTCTCCAAAAATACCAACATGTCCTGTGTCCTAAAGAGTGGAGTTTGTACATACACGTGAATGAGTGGCGGAAAGCTGATTGTAAGTTAATTTTGGAAGGAGGATTTGAATAGGCTCAGCAGGGAATCAGATTCTAACACAACACCAGTGTTAGCCGGCAGCTTTCAGCAGAGTTTCACTCTAAGCTACTTTATTTAAGGAATTTACTGCTGAGCATTCATCTCTGTGACTCAGGTGTAACTTGAAACAGACATGTTGTGTGCTCTTGCTAACTCAACCAACCTCTCTGTGCATTTCTGGAGGTAACCATTCATATGACTGCATGTGCTGTTGTTGTTTTGCACCACCTTGGTAATGCATTTACTTCAGTAGTAACATTTTAATTTATGGCTGAAGCGAAGGAGCAAAGGGAAGGGGAGCTGCTATAGATGGCAAGTCATGTATAGAATGACTTCATTAAGCCCTGAGCAGTCCACCGAGTTACAGCATGCAAAAGTTCATCAATGCCTTTAATGAGAGTGGAGATGCACATCCAACAGTATTGACATGTGGAGTGATTGGTGCTCCCATCGGAGAGCAAGTGGAGCATCTCAAAGTGACAGCGCAGACTTTTGCAGGATGAAGAGGAATTTTCCCGCAGGGCTGATGTGAACCACAGTGATGTGACTTTGGTATATCTCAGTCAACACAGATGCATCGTGTCCTTATGGTTTGTCTAAAGGAAAACTTGATGGAAGTTTCATAATTTATATCCTGCATCCAAGACGCAGCAGCTCCTCTTTAGGATTTTATCTTGATTTAAAACATAAAACATCCTAGTTAATATTCTAGATGTTTCCTTTAGCTGAAAAAAATTAACTGCATACTGTTTGCGAGGCAAGCCACTGTCACAGTCCCAGAGCATGCAGCAAGCCTCACAAACAAACCCCATATGACTAAATATATTTAGTTTCCAAGCAAATGAAAGTGTTTGCCAAACACTGTAGATGATTATTTATATAATCTCTTGGGTTCTAAAACATTTTTAAACAACATTTTAATCATTTCCAACATTCATTTGTGGCACCCCTGGACTTCTAGGGGTCAGAATATAAGAGATCAAATACAATACGGATAAAACTCGTTCTTCCTTTTCGAGTTTAAACACCTGCCCCCGATAAACTCCGTACACATCCCTGAAACCTGCAGGAAAATAAGATCCACCAGCCTCGAGTGTGGAACAACAAGTGCGCGATTAGAACATTTACATGACGTGTCAGCGTCACTCACGGAGTCATGGAGTAAAAAACCTACCTGAGCACATCAGTTAGATTAAACAGGCAGAAAGTTCATCCGTGGTAATCCTCTGTGAGCAAAATATGCTAAAAGCTGTACAAGCAGAGCAAACACTTTAAGACAGGTGAAGGCAGAGTTTACACACTCAGGATCAGCGCTGCTTGAAAATTTAATGATAACCAGAAACTGTTCGGAAACATTGTGAGAGAGTTACTTCACACGTGTTCTGAGATTCCTGTCGACACTTGCTGAAAATCTGACAATAAGCTACACAACTGAGCCATAAATAAAGCAACAGACAACACAGCGTTGGTGTGATGATTGATCAAAGCAGGGAGCTGACATGCTGGACATTATTTACTCAGTAGTCTGATAATAGAGCAGTCTCTGGAATATCTGGCTGCCTAAAGCCAACACAATGTTGCTTTCCACTTTATCTGGAGTGTAGAGCATATGTTTCATTTTCTATTCTCTCACCCCCTCACCTAAACATAATATTCTCACCTATGACCTAAACTGTGCACTTGTCACTGCACTAATGCTGACTAAACCTTACGTTAGTGGTATTTCTGCAGGTGTCACCTTTGTAGGGTTACAGGGTCAATGGCATGCTGCATTTTGCATCAAGGTCGTCAGAAATGGACCCTGATCATTATTTCTCCTTTGACTATTCGCAGATGTAAAATGGATACAAGGAAACATCCAGGCAGCCCAGCAGGAAGTGCATGGGAGGCAGAGAGACCAGCCCATCACAGTGCTAGCACAGACATGAGGGCAATTTAAAAGCCTGCAGTCCAAGTCACTCTACAAGAAAAGTCCAACAAATACTAGAACAGCAACTACAAAAACAAAGGAGCACACAAACACGGCGTGCTAAGTAAACTAAAAGTGCATGCTGTATATTGTCTGAGCCTGAGCCTTGTGCGACCCTTTGTGCACACGTGTGGATCCCCCTGTTGACTCCGGGGATTCTACCTGTGTAGCATCTATACATTGATGGCTGTTGGTTGTGGCAAACATACACATACGCTGCTCTTCATTTGATATTTCTCGCCTCCTTTAGTGCATGTTTGCCCCGTTAGGCACCCCACTGAAGAATGGGTGGTGGGGGGGGTCATGTACATAAACTGAATAGACACTTGGTGTCTGTTACAAAATGTGTCTCAGTCAGTGATAGGAGAATCTCTAGTGACTAGATTTTCTCTCTGGCTCGTGCCACTGTTGCAGAACAAAAACACAGCACTAACACACACACACACAGTCACTTAATTCCTCTGTCTTCCTGCTGCTGGGCTGCAAGGTGAATCAAGATGACAAGGCAAGTGTTTCCCTTTTTTCAGCTGGCACCAGGGAGTCCATGGTGGCCTTCAAACCAAAGGTTTACAAAGGAAAGAACAACACACAAAAAAAAGAGGATCCTCAAGAGTGTCTGCACTTTGGAGAGCTGTGCACAACTGCTGCTCGTCTTTGTTCATGCATTTAATATTTATGCACCGGTCGGCGGGAATGTGTGTAATGTTTCATCTTGAAGCGTGAAGGCTGGTCTGGTCCAGTCTGGTCCAGTCTGGTCTGGGGTGTTACACAGATGTGGAGTTCAGAATCAGAAAGCCTTTATTGTCATTGCTAATGTGTATGCATTCAAAGTCTGCACAATACAGGACACAGACAAAATAAAAGGTAACAGAATATTTTCAGTGAATGCTAGAAATTTGATTCGGTTTCACAAAGTGACCTGACCCTGGCAACGTGTCATTCACTGCAGTACTACAGCACTGATTCAAATAGTAGAAGAAAAGTCTGCTGCCTGTTGTTGTTGGCTGTTTGTTTTGGACACAAAAATGTCATAGTGACTAATAGTGTTGGGTTTAGCACATTTCAATTTCTTTCTCACATTCACAGAATCAGTTTTTCACTCTCTAAGCAGCAGAATGTTGTGTGCTGTGAGCTCAGCTGATAAAAAGAGCACAGCAGATTTGCTGCATTATTTTATGAGGACATCTGTCTCCACTCACTGCTTTTACCTTTCCAAAAACTTCTGTGCCACCTCTGTGTGTGTTTTCCTCATTACGTGTAAGTCCCATAACCCAGGCGATGAGGTTCAATTGGATGATTGTGCAGCCAAAAGCAAAGTTCTTACACAAGAACTACCAGGCAGCAGTTATATTCTTTTTTCTAGTCCGCACCAATCATAAAATTGCACAAAATATTGTAATCTCAGTTGTATTCACTGTATTTAAATATACTAAATAATTATTCATGCTAAGAGTTGATTCTCTTCAGACAAAAAGCATCACTTTGAGTTGACATTTATTGACAAATTCACCATTTGCATAATTAATATATTCATTAGTTTCTGGCGTTTTATAATGATGTGACACAGTTATCTGAAAAGCAAGTCATAGCCTCAAAGATATCTACATAATGAGAGTCACAGACATTATTACAGGCATTATGAGAGGCACAGAACAGCCGAAATAATCAGGCTAAAAGCAGAGGATAACACCTTTTTTAACCTACATGGCAGCTATTTAATAATTTATGAAAAGATTTTCCTCCAATATTTCAGCCTGGCCTCACACAATTCTAAAGAAAAACGGGGATACAGTAGTCTAAAGAAACCAGTATGACAGCACAGAACCTTGATGAGAATCAGACAGTGGCGTGATGTGTCTTTTTTCCAGGAGTCTGCTTATAAAACGGGCAAAATGGCCTAATCATGTCCAGGATTTATTGAGACATCAAAACTACTGTGCCATCTGGAAGAAATGAAAAAAACACAGCCTACAGTAAGTAATGGATTATATCATAGGCTCAGAATGATAGTGGGTTTTATGTGTGATGGCTTAGACCAGAGCCAACAGTCACCAACGGGTCCCATAACGGAGCCCATTACATCGCACCATCATTTCCTTTTTCTAATCACTGCTTTCATTTGATCGTTTTTACTAGTTTAACACTCAGAGTATTTTTTCAGGCAGGTCTATTCTTATTGTATCATTGTGCTTTTTCTCTCTTGAACATGAACCTTTGACTGTTCTACAGTCTGCAAGAGCTAAACTGCTGCAAACATAAGAGAAGTGTCCTGTGGTCTCTGTCATGTTTAGCAATTAGTTCTGCCAACCGAAGTTTAAAGGTTTAATCAACAACACACCTGATTGATTCACACAGTAGCTTGTTGATAGTGAAGATGCTTAAAGCCAGTAGCACCACTCTGGAGCTGGTGATTGGGATGTGACTGTTTAATGGATATTCTGTCCACTCTGTTCAGCTTTGGCTGCTGCAGTGAGACAAATCTCTCCATGCAATCTGGAGACTCTCTGGATGCAACACGCAGACTGGCGCTATGCTATATTCATTTCATGTGAGGAAACGTCTCTCACTCACTGATGGGACATAAAACACGAGAGCTGTTCTAAGTTTGGTAACATACTGGAGCACCAGGGTTGGAAATACGTCAATATGAATAGTTTGTGATACTCTAAATTAAACTGCAGTATTGTGAGCTCATTGAGACATTGCTGGAATATTATCTTACATTTTGTGGCCTGGTAGCTCAATGGGTTAAGCTTTAGACTGGAATGCAGAAGGTCGCAGGTTCGGAACCAGTCTGACTCTTAGTCCTTCCCCTACCAGGTGTGTCCCTGAGCCAGACACCCAGCGCTAGCTAGTAAGTCGCTTTGGATAAAAGCGTCTGCCAAGTAAAGTGAAGCAATTTTAAAGGGTTCTTTTCAAAGACTTACTTTTGGTAAATGTATACATAATTCAGTAACTGGTGAAGGATCCACTGCCCCTTCTGCATCCCAGTCTGACGCTTAACCCATTGAGCTACCAGGCCACTACACCGAGACACCGAGACACTTCTTCACAGAGCCTTATGAGCTCCTGATTATTATTATCACAACAGCTGGACAATTTAGTCACATGGCTTTTATATTGGATACAGCTGTACAAGCAGCAGCCACGAGGGCTAAAAAAGAACACTGAGTAACGTACAGTAAAACCAGAGTTCTGAAAAGCAGACGTACTTGTTGCTTAAGTTAGACTCTACAATATGTCTTTCATACTTTTCCTCTTCATCTTGTTCTACTCCAGCCCAAACCAGTACCCTGTAATCTTTTTCCCTTTAATGGAAACCATGCAATTGTGCAATTTCCCCTGACCCAGTTTCCTAACAATTTCTAAAGAAGCCTTCACAGTGTGAGTTCCGTCTTCCATGAATTTTCCTCAAATGCTATTTCTGTCATACAGTACACACTCGGGCCGGCGTGATCGGTTACATTTCAAAACCAGCCTGCAGCCACTGAACCCTTTTGACAGAGATTCCTTTAAGAGCTGCTCTGGCCGAATGGTTGAGGACAGTGTACCCCGGAGGAAACCAATGAGATGCAGCCATTGTTCATTGGTGAATGCGTTTCAATGAGCAAGCATTGAATGTGTCAATTCTACACGCAGGGCTGACAGCGGGGCACCAGCTACGACAAATGCACTATGCCAGGGAACTTTGGCACACGTGGACTTCAGCTTCTATCCACAGCACTTTGATGATTTTATGTAATTGGGAGAGTGATGAAACTACTGAAATAGTCCTATTGAACAAAGGCTACAGCTAAAAGTTTGGCAAAAGATGAACAAAGTGCTTAAATGCACGTTGTTGATGCCTGAGGGCCTATTTAATCACACATTTAGATTAATAAAAAAATGTCGAAAACTCATGCTTTGAACATTGTTTCCTCTAAATAAAAGCACAGCATTTGCAATGAAGTCATCAGATAAAAATGTTTTCTCACCTGCAGATCTGGGATTTGACGAGTGGAGTAATATGTGATAATAATATTAATGGCAATGAAATCACATAATTAAACAAGCATAAAGACTGATAATCACACATACAGTACTTTCACACCAGTCAAGATGGATTCCAGTTTCTGTAGAAGATGAATATTTCATGTTTATCTACAGCTCCTGCATTGTGGTGTGGTGTGGTGGGCTGGCGATTACTCCATATGTGTGAACAAGTGTGATGCTACTGTCGATTTTTATTCAACACAGACAGAGCAGGGAGCTTTTCAGACAACCGATGGGCAGCAAGGGAGCACATCAAGTTCTGGTTTTAAAAGTAGTTCTCTGGACAGCATGAAATAAAAAGTCAATCAAAAATCTGCTGTCATGTGGTAAAGGTTTGGTTAGTTAGGTTTGTTTTAGATGCATAAGGAATACAACTGCCTTCTTTTTTCTTTATTGTCGAATTACTGTGATGTAAAATTATCCTGGTCATGCAGTCCTTAAATCTAACAGCGAAAGCTTATCTCACACCCAATGCTCTTCTTCAGGTCATACTCATGTTAATGTCTGCTTGGACTGGGCTTCGGCTTTCTCTGTATGGTCAACATTGCTGTCGTCAGTCCGGCTGGAAACTTTGAGTCTTCATGCAGCCACTGAGAGCAAAGATTTTTGAAAGGTAGTAAAGGAAAATACATATGTTTGAATTTTTATACATTTTCACATGATAAAAATGGCTGTGATCCCAGAATACCACCAATCAATACCACACCAGTTAAAGCTGGAAGTATTTCATTTTAAATTCGCTGTGGTACCGAGCTGATATGCAGAAAACCTATCATCCTTCCATGTCACCTGATGTGCCTCTAAAAATGTTGCAGCGAATCATGCAAATCATCAGTGTGCTGCTGAAGACCGATGACACAGAGTCCTCATCAGATCGAGCACTTCAGAAATATGAAAAATAGTGTTTCTTCTATTTTGCAAAACGCTCAGGTGTAAATGCATTTAAACACAAATTGGAGACAGCTTTACGAGTTCTTTATTTTAATGGGCTCATCTGTGTTTCATTACCTTAACCTAAAACGATCACCGGCCCTGGCCCATCTTTAGTCAGTGATGAATATTATATTACCTCAGCCATGCCCGAACACACATATATTCATCTAGACTGTAACAGCGCCTCTTCCTACCAGCTCAGCCTGCACTTAAACTAGAGGTACTGGAACACAGCCCCAAAAGTGCCACTCTTATAAGCTTTCTTCCACTGTGTAGCTGATTGGAAAGATTTGCTACTAAAAACTCTTCTCCTCCAACTCCAGTGCTGCAAATGGAGTATTTAGTATTTGAGTCTGTGTTAATCTTTTCCGGTTGTGCTTCTTTTCTTCTCTTTCTGTTTGAACGGAGAGCTGCTGTAACATGCCAAAATCATTTCCCTCTGGGATTAATAAAGTTTTTTGAATCTTGAATCTTTAGTCGTAAGCTTGAAAGGTAACAGTAGGAAGCACGGTGGGGGGTAAGGGTGGGGGGCTATGGAGTCATTGGGGTTGCAATCAGAGAGATCCAGCAACAGTAGCTGGCAAGCTACTGAGAAAATCTGCATGCAAACCAATCCCCAGACAGCACCAAATATAAATCCAAGAAGCTGAGCAGTGTGGGAGGTGAGAGACACAGTCAGACAGGGAGAAATATTACAGACGGGTGGATAGATGGACGATAGACAGATGAAAGAGCAGTAAAGGAAACGATCTGAACACGACTGCCAAGCTTTTTAATTCTGCCATCTCTGGCTTTACTGTGAGAACGCCTCGCACTTCTTACTCATCACTCAATGGGGATTTGTACAGCAATGCCTCGTGGCAGACCCAGTAAGACCATAGCTTCAAACGCATTTAACCTGACCTTGGGTTGTGACTTCCATCTGTGCGAAAAACACACAACAACTCATGAGGATACCACCAGCTGCATATGCTGTTCATCCCCTCTGACACAAAGTAGTGGAATCCAGCAACAACAGCATGAAAACATGACGTCATTCTGAGGGCGTGGTTAGCGTAAGGGGAGTCAGCTGACGTTTTCATAGTGTAGCAGAGCTGAGACAGATGGACAGCTCGATAAGACAGGCGACTTTAACACAAGACACCTCAGTTCGATTCCTACTTCAAAGTGATCAATATTGCTTCTTTTAACAACCGTTCCACAACCTTAACCACATGTTTAGTATTGTAGCCATGACGACAGAGGCCCTTCACCTTAAAGATCAACGTATTTTAAACCCAGCCCTCTTTGTAATATCAGTACAGAACAGTATATCTAATGACACTGAACACCCCCCACAGGAAGCAATGACCTCACCACTTTGTGTCTCCTGCGTGTGGAAGGACACTGTTTGTCTGCAAATGTAAATGCACAAAATGGAGAGGCTTTACCACAGCACAGCTTTTGCTGGTGAATATTTACATTTTAATTTGAACAAACGGATATGTGAGTTTGCTCAGCCACACATGGAGCACAGTAAAGTGTCACCCCATCTGCTCTGCTCTCAGCTGAAGGCCATGCAGTGAGTAAAAGTAGTGTGGAGTGGTAAACTTGAGGTTTCCTTGCACTATACCTTTATTCCAATGTGTTAAAGCTGCAGATAAAAACTCATTTGTAACCACCCTGAGGTATTCAATTGACAGCATAGGAATTGGACATGCTTGAGTGGGTCCTAAAGAATCAGTACCAGCCTAAAGGTTTAGAACAGAACAGAAAGGCTTGAAACAGCTGGACGGAAATGAGCAGGAGATATTCTGGTCCAGTCCACTCATTCACATGGTGTTAGATATCTTTATCATGTCCGTACCAAGAGTAAAGGTACACCTTTGTGTCAATATGATACACATAGAGACGTCGTCAGTTGACCACATAATAAACCAGGTCAATATTTGATGACTAGAGCACTAAGGTAGTATGAAGGTAAAACCTTTGCACACAGGGGAGGACAACACCATGCCAGTCCTACTCATTTATTCTTTTTACCTAACCTTATTCTGGATCTTTTGGTCCTAATCCTAACTCAGCTGTCTTTGTACCTAAACTGATCCAGAGTTATGACTGTGATCATGACAACGGGTCCAAAACGCACGAGTATGTTTTCAGGACACGAGTACCATGCAAACTATCCACTTCGGTTCTGATCCAAAAAACACCAAATTTCTACAATGACTAGAGAAATGTGTCAAGTAAATTCTACTCCCATGCTTAGACTCAAAGAGTCCAAGATGTAACAACTAACAAATGTCACATATATGCTTGAGCCATGTGCCCATGGTCAAACAGATAAAACCAGAATATGTTTTTCACTATTAAACCATTTACAGTGTGTTCCTGTTGACTACTCTCACTACTCCTTGTCTCACAGACACGGTTGTGAGTCTTGTGTGATACATAGGTGGAGAGAGTGAGAGATTTAAGTCCGTTTCGGTTCATGCTTTAGCCTCAAAAGCAAAACAAACATTTCCAGCAAGCTAATAACAAAAGACTCGTGTTTAACAGACAAGGCAAAACAATCAAAGAGATGTTTTCGTGTCACAAAAATCAGTCCAACAACTCATTGCAATTATTTTAACAGTTAAAAAGGTGACTAAAATATGAATGTGCTCTAAACAGTGATCACAGCTTGATATTTACTGAGACATAACAAGCTTTTCTGTGGGCAGTTGGCACATTATTTTTTATAAAGTATTTATAAATCATAAAAATGCAGTGAAAAAGTCAACAGAAAATCAGACTCAAGCGTGTTCTTCATGTTTAAGATAGGGATGTTTTTTTTTGCTTTGCTAGATGTGAAAACAGAGTGGCTATTGACAGTGTGTGTGTGTGTGTGTGTGTGTGTGTGTGTGGGAGCAGAGATCAATACCAGTGCAGATGCTGTTATTTGTTGTGACTACCTGACAGATAGCAAATAAATAAATAAAAACTATAATTACATTTCTTGAAGTGCCATAAGTTAAAAAATGTTTCAATATCGCACACAGGAAAAGACTGCAGAACAGGAGATGTGAATGGTATGTCACTCTAATAGAAGTCAAGTACAGGAAAGACTCACCTAAAGCTCTAGTATGTAAAATTTCCCCAGGCAATTAAAAAAAGACCAAAAGAAAAATACAATGCAACCCAAACTTTCAAGTATCTTAAAATTAATATAATAAAAACTAAACTCGTCTAAGAGCTAAAAAGCGGATTTTTAAATTCATGGAAAAGATCTAAACATCAAATGGAGAAAGGACAGCCCTTCAGCTAAAGATAAACTATGCCTTTTATGACTTTTTATTTCGACCTTTCTACGTGGGAACGCAAGACAAGGCAAGGGCAGATAGGAAAACAGGGCTTTGCGTGTGTCCTTTCCTTGAGACACTTCTTGTTTGAAGCTTGACTATTGAAAAGGACCGCTTTTTAGACCCCAGCGCAGCAGTTTTCACGGGAATGTGTAATCTGTCAGGGATTTCCCAGCTTTCTCTCTTGTGGTTTGAATAATATTAGGAGCCTTAAGTGAACGTGTTTTATCTTTATTCAGTGAATCTGTAGGAATGTTTAAAATATGCCAAATATTTATTTTCATTTCATTTATTTCATGTAAGTGTTTCAATAATAACATCCAAGACACAGAGAAAGAGTACACTTGGGTAATCGAGAAACTGTCTGGCAGCTAATGAGGTCTATGTTTGGGGCATTGTGAAATGTGGTATGTGTGTGAGAAGAAAGTAAGAGGCAGGCTTTGAACATGAACTGTCAGATAACCAGAGCAGCAAATGGCTGAAAGACCCTTGGCTGAAGTCTGGGAGAAAATAACAAAAAAAAAAACGGTTGCTGTTACAATTTGTGTGTGGAATCTTCAAAAGCCTGAGCGTTAGAGGCCATGAGGTGAGGAAGGCGTGCTCTCACGGAACAAGTGCTTCACCCATAACCAACCCAGACTGCTCTTACTTTGGTGTTAGCCGAATCATGGCCACTGGGAAATGAAGGTGTGCGGAGCTAAACATCTGACTACTCACATGGCAAAGTGAGGCTAAATACATTCAAGATAGGAGGCGATGAAGAACTGAGGGAAAGCAAAGATGACTTGGTAGCAGTACACGAGGCTTTGGCAGCAGAGTTACAAATAAATTGTATTTAGCAGTGTGAAGGATCCAGATGAACTAATGCAGAGCATGTGATTTACCCTCAGAGAAAAATTTAAAGCTGTGATAGCTCACTCCAAACTTTCCAAGTCAGGCAAATTCACCTAACTCTCACAAAACTTCTCCCGTAGAGCTGCCCTTCGCAGACAATGCTAGCGTCTTAAAGCCAAAGAATATGTGATCCCCCGTAGGCTTCAATGACATTCAATTTCTATTCTTAGCCATCAATCAATCACGACACTGGCTAATAATTTGACCTGGTGGGTTGTTATTTTGGGCTTCCAGCAGGGCAAACAAAAGGCAGGAGAAAAGAAAAACTAAGCACCACGAACTTCAGCTTATGAAATTCTGCAGAAACCTAATATTCAACTCTAAGATTGAGCACACAAGGCATGTGAGCTCAGCCGCTTTAGATGGATTAATTTGTCACCGGGAGGTTTCTGACAACTGTGTGGTTAGATGTCCTTTGACAATATAGGACTGAAATTAAAATGGACCTCAGATCGGGGAGCTGCAGCTAGGCTTTGCCTTCAAACTGGTTATGATCAAAAGTCAGTGGACACTGGGTTATAAACAATGTGATCAGGTGACTCCTTTTTGTGTTTAAACAGTATATGTATGGTACAGCATAGTGTCTTGCTATGTCGATATACAAAACAAGAGGCAGTACAAAATGATGACCCTGTTTACCTAAACTGTGACTGCACTGTGACTTGCTTGTTCATCCAAACGCCTTTTAT
This sequence comes from Microctenopoma stevenorrisi, assembly GCA_032270685.1. Lineage (NCBI taxonomy): Eukaryota > Metazoa > Chordata > Actinopteri > Anabantiformes > Anabantidae > Microctenopoma > Microctenopoma stevenorrisi. The sequence goes on along the minus strand of JAUMTR010000006.1, from coordinate 743,194 downwards.
AGCCCTCAAATATTTATTTCACCAAAAATATCAAATTGTAAATATAATCTTGGGTCTCTGAAAAACTAAAAGTAAAAGTAAAAAAGTCAAAGTAAAGAAATGAACTAAAACTACAGTAAATCATATATCTTTCTCCTTTTCCTGTATTTTAACCTGTTTTTTAATTCATACCTAAAAATCGTCTTTGTTTTCGTAGAAGAGATTATGATACAAAAAATACTATTAAAGTGTATTTGTGAATATATGATTTTCAGTCTAAACTTTTATTCGCAGACAGGACGTAAATAGCATGATTAGAATACCTATATGTTTTATATAGGTTTTGTTTTTTATACCTATATATGTATACAAATAATATAATTATTATTATAATTATACATAAACATACATATTAAAATTTGTTAATTTATTATTGTTATTTCCTATTATCAGTCAATGTTCATGCAGTTCATACAAAAACTCTGATGATAAAAGAATTCTTGTGTGATTATATGGTGATATACAAGAAATTGTTTGCAGTGCATCTTAACATCTAAGGTTTATGTGACTACCTAACAGTGGTATAGAGCGGTCCCTCGCTATAACGGGCTTCACCTTTCCTGGCCTCGGACTTTCACCGATTTCTTTTTATGCACTTTTGCATGCTTGGCCAGCATGAAACATTTTCTCATGCTGACCACTCTCCACCATTAAAACCTCACAGTGGGTTTAGTTTGATGCTTCATCTGCTGATGCATTTGATCTAATCACACATTTCTGAGTTACATACGTGATCAAGCCACTGGCAACAGTTGCTGTAGAATTAAACAAGAAACTTTGACCAACACAGACGGTCGGAAACCAAACACACATTCCCATAAAAAAACAAATCAACAGCTGGCCTCAAAACACCTCCACAAACAGTCAGGCAGCTGAGTCAATCACTCGGAGATAGACAGGGGGTGGGAAGGTGGGAGATGGATTCTAAAACCTGTCTCAAAAAAAAGTAACACTGTACCAGTAGGTCCTGGGTGCTCTATAAAAGCAGTTGTTATGTAAAGCTGCGTGTTATATTAAAAAATATTCCACTTAGAGTAATAAAAATATATGTTCATACATAATATTATTCTCTATATGTAGGATTTTCATTAACACACAAGTTAGCTTCACAGTGGTTTGAATTTAGGTGGTGGTGTGGTTTAATCTTTTAGTTTAAAAAGTATCTGGAATGAATCTCAAAAGGAAGCCTGGCATGTCACTTCATAACAATGTTAGTGTTAGTCACTGCAGGTAGAAAATGATCATGGGATGCTGGCCCATCTTCAGCTCATAAAATGACATTTATTGACACCATTACCCATCATGTGTTAGCTGATGTGTCTGTGAGGCCTCTGGTGGTTTTATATTCACGCTGATGGTTTATAAGCTTCTGCACCTGCAGCAGTGAATCTGTGCTATTCTGCTGGAAGACTGATTTTTGCATCTCACATTTGTGTACAGTCCAAACAGCTCTGGAAATGTTTAACTGAAGGCTCCCTGCTCTGCTGATAAAGCAGGTTTTGTCTTTTTGCATGTGTTTCACGTTCCCATAGGATATGTAGGATTTGTAAGAGCCATGCCTTCCTGGCCTTAGTCCTTTCTTGGAGGCTGAAATGCTACTTAAAGTGATTAGTGTGTCTCTGTGTGTGCGTAGAGACAGCAATTATTATTCATAATTTCGATTCACAAAAGCCTCACTTCAGCATGCCCTAGCCTGAAGATAAGCAACCCCATTCCATATGTTTCTCCTATTGGGGACAGCATTCCCATCACACATCAACAGAAGGTGTTCTAAATGCATCACAGGCAACCAAAGCAAGTCAAACTCAATAAAATATTCTCTAGAGCTCACTTCAGGGTCAAGCCTGCGGTTAAGGAATAACCACTACTGCATTGACAGACTCAAATAAGAGAGCTCCCTGCCGACAACTGCTTCCATGATGAGATTCTACAATCTAATAAACACTGGCAGTGCGTCCTGCTGTTATTTGCAGAGTCAACCTTTACATTTCAGCGAGCAACAACAATCCTTGTGCCTCTTCAAGTGTTATTGACCAGGAAACTGAGCTGTGTCGTATGGGGTCGTGTGTTACATGGCAGCCAACTGTCCTTTCTAATATGGTGTTACAATTTAATCAATTTCCAGGTGAAGACCTCATGCTTTGACCTAATTTACCAGGAGGGTCCAAAGCATAGCAAACACTCGTTGCACATCAAATAGTGTATGTAAGCTGTCCAGCCTAACAATGAGGCAAACAAAAGGGACAATCCTTGCTTTCAGCTAGTAAAAGGCGACAGATTGCATTGTCTTGTACCTGCTAACAGTTTTTTGAGAGCAAATAAACTTACTTTAGGTAAGATTCTTGAAAAATATTCAGCTTCTTAGCACCTACTGTGAACAGACACAGCCGTCTGCTGATCTTCTAGAGGATTTATTAAAAATGATAATCCGTTGCATTAGAGAAGTGACCTGCATGAGCTGATAACTTCATATCCGGAATGTGTGATACGCTGTGTTTGAGATACCCTGCAAAGTCATCGTATTTGGTGATAAGCTGTGTTAGTGCTTCTCATTTAGCCCTAACATTTCTGCTCTGAACATACTGTATCTTACACTAATTACATTTTGTCCATCCACAAGGTGCATTATACTATAATATTCTTCCTTTGTAAGAAACGTCTGGTCTGACATATAACAAACACATCGTTCTCATCAGGTATAAAGTTTTCACTCTTTTTCTGCATAATCAGCAGGAACCGACAGCGAGACTTTGTTGCTTGAGCCAGTTTGCTGTGGTGTTACAGTAGTTCATTGATGTGCACATCTAATTCATTCTAGCAGGTCAATTCTCAGTTAGATCATTACGGTGGAAAGGCAAAGTAATCTGTACAACGCTAATAGCAATTCAATTATGAAGATGGAGACAGAGTGAGCTATACGGAACATGTTTTTCACTGCTGTCAGGTAGGGCAGAGGAAACCCTACTGCGAAATGAGGCCAGTCTGTTTTGAGTGCTCTAGTTCAAAATGCAAAAAAAACAAAACCACATCCTGCCGTTCACAAAAGAACATGAGTCTCCTTGTTCTGATCACAATATCTGTTCATAAAGGTTTTTGTGTTTGTTGAGGCTGTCATGCGCACAATCCTTGTCTCTACATGTAAAAAAAAGGTTAAGCTACTTTTCCAAACAATGTCCTGATAGAGCCAGCGCTGGTCATGCTTTGGTTGCTCTTTCTTCTCTGTCTTCCTACACAAGCACACTCAATGAGAGGGGATTGTGACTGTTGCATTCTTGGTCAGTGTGCTTTTCTGTCCTTTCCTTTCAAAGCTGTCTCACAGTCACAGCCACACAAAGTAACCTTGTTTTGCAGTCTGCTTTAACATGTGTACAGAACTGATTTGGTTGATGAATTTAAACTTTCACATCTACAAGCAGACAATCTACACACACACACACACACGGCTACCCCTCAGTGTACAAAGTGAGAGCGCTGATTGAGGAGTAGAGATGGAGCAGTTTAAACAATTTCCCTCTGGTATTAGAGCTTGAATCTTGACAGTCAAAAGAAAAACAGCAGAGACACAAGAGGGAAGTAGAGAATACAACGGTAGCCGGAAAAAATGACCACCCCTACATCCTAGTTATATTAATAAGCCCCAGAACTTTATCAAAGGAAAAGTTGATGAGTATCGCCAACAGTCTGGTCCCATCCCCTATACCAGGTGTGTTCCTGAGTGGGACACCCAGCGCTAGCTCCTTAGGGCCGCCTGTGGCTGCTCACTGCTCCCCCTAAGGGGGGATGGGTCAAATGCAGAGAATAAATTCCTTTGTAACATGTGAAAAACTGTATCAATGACAATAAAATGGATTCTTCTTCTTCTAGTATTGAAGTTAACTGACCATTTACAGTATTTGGTCAAAGTCACTATAAAGTAGAGGGGGTATAAACGACTTAGATACGTCAAAGCAAGACACCCAACAAGGAGTGTGATCACATGTCACAGGATTCACCTCTGGCAACATGTGTGCCACATGCAGGAAGTGATATCTACCATGCAGAGCAGTACCTCAAACCATTATTTCTTTAATGCTCATGTCTGGCGCTGAGATCATTTCTCTGTAAAGTGTTTTATAAGCTGCTGTCCAAAAAACACGAGCTGCAGATTTTTCTGCTTTAGAAATTTCCCAAATGCAAGAGTTGCATGTGATTTCGGGCAACGGAGATCTTTTCACCCAGACACTGTTTAATCATAAAATAAGCCCCACTGTGTGAGCTCTATTGTTTTCTTGATACATCCTCTTGCCACTGCAGCTCATTGATTGAGACCGAGGTCCTGGAAATTCCTTGGACAAGGCACTCTTGAGATGCAGTGGGGTAACAATGAATAACGAGCAGGTGGCTCACAGAGAAACTTGCTCGATGCCATTCAAATAATTGGTGGTGCTTGAGAGGAAGAGGGAAGAGAGAGAAGACAGAAAAAGAGCATAATCGGAACAGTGGTATTACAGTGGCTATTTCAAATCCCCTCATGACTTCCGTTCCATACAGATGAAAGAAATCCTGTGGGGAAGTCACAGTGTTTGTTATGCCTGCAATACCCCAGTAGGCCCCACACAATGCATATTAACATAAGTTTCAAACAGAATGGCAGACGAGGAAAATAGGAGGAGTCTTTCATCTGCAGGCAGCTCAGCAAGGCTGTGTACATAAGCTAAAAGCTACACTATCTATGGCGCTGTCCTGGTGAATGAGCCACTGGCTTATGAGCAGGGTTTGTTGTGTTGTTGCTTTTATGTTAAGATTCACAAAAATAAAAAGTGATTCAATCAATGGAATTTAAAATGAAAGTCACACAGCTTAACAACTTTTTAATCTTTACCTTTTAAATTCACCACTTATTGAAAAAAAACAACTGGTAAGTGCTGTTTGTGCAGCACTATCACAGGCCTCAGCAGTAGTGTAACATTCATGGGCAGAAACTTACAACCAGAAAATCAAAGATGCCAGGAAATATACGAGCAAAGACTCAAATCAGATCCATTGTTTCTAATGGTTTTTGTTATGAGCTTGATAAACCTAATTATGTAAAGAGCAGTGGTGTCCAAACCTTTTTTTAGAGACTGATAAATTCCATGTTGTAAAAATTCCTTCTGGGTTTCTCTCAAAAAAGATTTGATAGCAAAGGTATTTTACAAATGTACTGTTTTAAAACACATTTATTAAAATTGTGACAATTAGCCAGTTGTGAATAATCAAATAAAGAAAATGTACATACATTTTTGTCAGGGCTGTGAACCCAGGACTCCTATAGATCTATCAATGTGTGATACTAAACATTTCTTGTTTAGAGCAACTTTACAGGGCAATATTTGAATTATATTTAATTTTCTAAAATATTTTAAAACTAAAGCGGTAGCTTGGGGGCCCCCTAGAGGTTGAGGGGCCATATGTATCTGCATAGTCCGCATAGCGCAAAAAACTGTACTGCACCTAAATATGTACATTGTATGTCTTTCTATACATATGTATACTATATATATATATGTACACTGTATCTCTATATAATACATGGTGCAGAATCTGTTTCACGTGTTTGTTTAAAAGTAATAAGAGGCCGGTAAATTCCATTAAAAATCTCTGAGTTTTAAGCAGGGCCAAATTTATTTAATAGATGGCCGTGGGGTAATAATGCTCCTGTTGAGCACTCCAACACCTTTTGTCCCAAAAATCAAATAGAATACTCCCCTACTCCAGGTTTGCTGTGCTGTGCTGTGGCAACACACAATAATGTATTCATGTATGTGGACACAATATCAGATCATATATATCATGATGCATCTATAACATGATACATCAATAACATGATACATCTAAAACATTATGCATCTATAACATGATGTATCTATAATACGATATGATGTATCTATAACATGATGCATCTATAACTCGATGTATCTATAACAGTATGCATCTATAACATGATGTATCTATAATACGATATGATGTATCTATAACATGATGTATTTATAAACAGTGCCCTATTGATTGCCTTCCTATGCAAGTAATCTTGGAATTTGTTTAGTACTGGGCTTTCAGATATCCTAACAGAAAAGTCTGTCTGTTTATGTTTTATAGTTTACTCAGTATGACAATACTTGTAATGTTCCTTTTACATATTTCATAACAAGAACATATTTTCATCTATCATATAATTTTGTAATAAAATGGAAATCCAGATGTAAGCTTGTTCCCCGGTTTAGGTATATCAGACGGCTGCAAAGTAGATGGCATTCTGTAGATGTGGTGCTTTCAAGGTTTCTGGTCGTTTGGGTCCCTGCTAGAGTTACTGGTTGTAGTTTGAGTTAACTAGTATACAAAGTATATTCCAACACAATGTTTACAGTATATACTTTTTATGGTATAATGTTGATATTCTGGTTCTTTATATGCAAACTGTTAGAGTTAGACGTGTTTTTCTCCCAGAATATTGAATCAAAGAAAAAAAATGGATCTCCAGTGCGGGTGATAAATTGGCACAGCACTCAAACCCTTTGCCTACGTTATTACAAACACATGATTACAAACCTGGAGCAGTGTCATGCAGAACGAAGAAAGAAAAAAAAGCTATTTCTTATTCATTTATCTTACTTCCAAGAAGCATAATTTCATAGCCGTGAAGTGTTGCATAACACTGGGCAATGCTGTTGGTATCCTGGTCACAGACAGTGTGTATACAGTACATAGCTCTCTCCACAATACATCTGCTGTGCTGTAGATTATGCCATACATTACACAACAAACACCATGTTCTTTCTCTTTTATAGCTCCACGAAGCAGTAGCAATCATGTATTTGATGCTGAACCTGAATGGATTTTTTATGTTGTTGCTTAATTATACCATTTAAAATTGATTTATCTCATAACTACAGATCACTTCATATAGCAGATGTGTATTATGTTGAGCAAACGTAATACATCCTGTAATCCTGCATTACAGAGTATCTATCTGAGAAATAGCAAAAAAAAGGCCAATCATTTACGTGTTTGTTTGTTTGTGATCCACATGCTCTCTGCATTGGTCCCTGGACCAGGTGCTTTGCAGGTTTATGATCTTTTTGGCTTTGTGCTGAAAAGAGTTTTAATTGTATACAGCTCTCCAGAATTAATACCCTTAAAAAAAAAATAAGTGGGGATTAAATGCGTTGTAATAAATTACCCCTACTCTGTGTCGTCATCTCAGTGCAGTTTTTAATATTGAGCTGTTGTGTACAAGACGTGCGCATCTGTTGCTTGTTGAACATCTGGTCTCATTTGCATATTAATGAATAATTATGTTGATTTGATTGTCACTGGGTCCTGCAATGCAAAAGATTAAAGATCTACCCAAGCAAGAAAAAAGTCCAGTTTATCTTGCTACTAAGAATGCTGCTCTTTATATAAGATAACAAGTCAAAGGCAAAAAACAATCTGTGGTCCTCCGATATGTGAGAAACTTTACAAGCATTACCAGCATAAGAAAATATGACAATTCTAAATGGATTGCTTATTCAGTGATGAAACGGGCCTTTAGAATATTTGGTTCAGGGTATGGGAGAGCATTGATAATCCTGCTAACCCTAATGTCAAACTCTCATAGTGAAAAGATGTTCAGAATGTACTGGTCTGTTCTCGTGTCACACACACATCAGAAGCACCATCCATAAGCAAATGTGATAGTGGGCGGAGAGACGAAGCTACTTGCTCCTGACTGAACCAGCAGTATTCCACAAATCCTTCTGTTGGTCTACCTGTTTAGCACTCCTAACTATTTCCTGTTTCCTGTTTTTTAGTTATCTACATGAAGATTGCTTTGTAACTTAGCATGTTGCCAGCTCTCTGGCTCTCTCACTCTGTTTGATTCCATCCTGCATCTTTCTTGATGCATTATCTTATTGATAAAACATAATCCAAAAATCCAAAAAGAGACAAATGTCAAAGCTTTACCTGAAGGTGAGTCACGTCAAACACAGACATGTGAAAAATCCCCATAAGAGGCGTCGACTTTAAGTCCAGGAAAAAGTACATTTGAGCCCAGGGTTACGTTCTACAGAACAGAGCTATCCACAGCCAATGGAAATACACCCGACTGTGAACCTAATTGATCACATGTTACTAAGCACAGAGCACAGCTTAAAACAGCAGTCTTTGAATTTTTACTAGGACTGCATTTCTCCTACTCTGCCAATTGGCATTTAACTCATCTGTATGATTATTCCTGCCACAAGGGAAGCTGTTCCAAGGATTAATCACTTTTATGAGTAAAACAGCAGTCTCCAATCAAATCTTTGCCTAACTTTGGCCTCCCTTGATTAGATTTGCATTCAATTTGGTTTTATAATGTTTAGCAAATTTGCCTTAAGTTATAAGCAATTATGTGATGTGCCACAATGAATAAAACGTTACGTTCTGCTGGAAGAAATACAACACCTGAGGTTATGTTTGCTATTTCTCTAAACCATTTCTAGCAAGTGTAACACAATCAATGAAGTAAAATAATGATGAGGTGAATACAATCTGTTTCATTTATTAATCAAGACTAATTCTACCAGCTGTAAGGAGCTGGGGTTTCTTTCACTTGTTCAAAGTGAAAAGCACTTTAATTTATTATATAATACATTTCGGAATATCCACCTGTGTTTCTGCCACTAGTGCTCTATTACTATTACTCTAAAGTGGCACAATGACCCTGTTTGTCCGAGCTGTGTGCCTAAAACGGGTTCACCTGTCATTGAGACACTTTGTATCTGTGAAGGTTCTCAGTCATCCAGGTCATGATTATCTCAAAAAGGTTTTACTCAAAGCAACTGGACTTGTTTGGTTCCTTGACGACGTTTCACCTTCCATTCCATCTCAAGACTTGAGAAAGTCCTCTGGAATGGAAGGTGAAACATCGTCAAGAGACCAAACAAGTCCCATTGCTTTGGATAAAACCTTTTTGAGGAACTTGCACTTTGATTTCAGGTTTGAAGTTACAAGTACTCCAAGTAATCAAGTGTGAGCCCTAACATTTGTTACACTGATTTTATACCATTTTTGATATTGGATCTGGTCTGAAAGAGTGATCTGAATAGTTTTATCAATAATGATGCTTAATTAGACTTCACCCCTGTACAGTGTGTAACTGTAGACGTTTTCACTCATGTTTCCTTTACTTATTTGTCTGTAGAATTTGGAAGCCATGTAAAACCCAACACGGAGATCTAGTGCTGTACAGAATTGGCAGTACTTGATTACCACACTGAATTTACAGTCAGTCACAGACAAGCAGGCAAATCTATGGCAATTAAAACGCTGTTCTCTACATGCACCAGTCGAATGTTTGGACACACATATGCTTCACCATGTCTTCAGCTGTGTTACCATCACTGTAAAATAATGATCAGTTATCCTCCTAATTTTATAGACCTCTGTTAGAAAACAGAGCAAACATAATATGCTATTGGAGGACAATACTAATGTTGGATCATTATAGGCCTCCTGGAGGGGGGGGGGTGGCATTGAGAGAGAAGCGGCAGACCCAGCCCACCAGTCCCTTCTATTTCTGTATGTGTGCAAACTTTTGTCTGATAGGGTACATAGCATACCACCCCTCTCTCATTCCCCGGGCATCAGATAATGCTTTGTTCCGAGCCTGCTACAGGTGTCAGTGTGACATACAGGGAGACGTGAATCATCTACAACCACATTAACCCCACTGTGTCAACATTTGCTGTCTAATGCAATTATGTGCTATATTAAACCAAATGTCTGCACAGGGAGAAGGTTGGATGAGTCAGTAAGATGCAGAACTTCCCCACAGAAAAGTTTATATTTTATTTCTTCACTTGATACAACCCTAAGTTTAACTGTGACGATAATTAGGAACGTGTTGTATGTTTGTTGTCATGATAAGGTCTGATACGCACTGACCACTGTTTACATTGAATCAAACAGCAATGCCAAAGATTAGCTATAGTATTAGTATGTGATCAGTATCAAAGTTTTTGGGCTGAGAAGTAATAAAATAACTGAAAAAAAAGAAAAAAACATCAATCATCTGTTTTTTCTGAAATAAATAGTCATTTTTGAAGATGTATTAGCGAGCATCTCTCATGTGTATATTGTAAGTTGTCATGATATAAAACTAAAGCTGAACGTCGACCTTTAAAATACACAGATAACCAGACTTGGGGCATTGCTCGGGGCCACTGGGAGCTGCCTACTATATCCACAATCTCTGGCTGTTAGCCACTGTTCAGCTCCACTACAATGTGAGGGTTAAATGCTTAAAGGCACTTACTGACTCATTTCTCCCACCTACATTTCCTGACTGCTGCGGTGGGCAAACCTTACATCATAATGTAAAGCTTTAATAATTCATGTAGCATGAATGTTGTAAACCTGCTACTGCTAAGCTGCTCAACACCAGACAACACAAGCCTGACTTGTACTGGACACCTCCCAGCAGCAGTGAGGGGAACTGGGGGGGTGCACTGAAGTAAGGACTACAATTCTCTGAACACTCGTGTTTATTCAAAATCCATAATTTTTTTGTTTTGATTTACTGTTTGGGGTTTGATAAAGACACACACACACCGTTTCTTTAAGCATAACAGAGCACCTGTTATGATCTCTGATTTCAGTGATTTCCTTGTCAAACTTAGTGGAGCAGAGAACGTGAAATATCTTTTGAAAAACCTGCTCCAATGTCTTGTTAGCACTGTAGTAAGTGATTAGTAAACAGGTCAGTGCGCTGGTGGTGGAGAGCACGATGAGTCTATAATGCCTTGCTGCAGCCCCGTGACGAAGTGCAAACTATGGCAGTGTGTGGTCTGAATTCTCCACTCAGCGTTCTCTAGATAAATAAAGGCTGAAAAATTGCTGTATGCATTTATTTGCTGCTCTCTCGGGGTCGGGTGTAATGGGAAGCAATAAAGATCTCATTCATTCATTTATCACTGCTGGGAAGATTGTCCTCATTGCTTTTCACTGAAGCCTCAGGGGTGTGGACACAGTCGAATCTGCATCGCCGCTTCCATTTGAAGTGCTGGGAGGTTTTGGCCTTCAATCAAAAGTCATAGATACATTTGAACATCTGTTCGTATTTCGGAGAATTTACAGAAGCACTTGTGAAATAGAAAAAAAAAAAGCTGTTGTTTGAACAGAGAAGTTTAGTTTGAGCTTGTTCTGGTTTCTTTTGTTGACTGTGATGCAATTCTGCAAACAGATTTCCTCCAACACAGTGAGACATTTCTTTAATGGCACCGTGTGTTGTGAGAAGACATATAAAAATGGCAAAATGAAAAAAAAAACAACAACAAAAAGCTGATATCTTTTTCTCTGGACAGTGGATTAAGATAATGTCACATCTAGAAGACAAATCCCTTCCCCCTCGGTGCTATGGCCTGGCAATGCAATTTGAACTTTCTTTCATGGTGAAAGAATTGAAAGAACATTTTCCTCTCCCTCCAGCGACGTTCTGGGAACAGAGCAACTGTCCATGCAGAGATGAAAGTTGAAGGTTTTCATTTCCAAATACTACAAAATGGACTTTTTAAGAGCTAGAAAAGGCTCTCCTGGTGCTCCTGCTTTATGTACTGTTATTAAAGCAGTTAATATGTGTTTCAGAAAGTTAGTGGAAGACTTAGAGTTGGGGTCACTCAGACAACGAGTGTGTTCGTGCATATCTGCCTGCATGTGTGTCTGAGGACTTATTTGTGTGCTTGTGAGCCCATTACCATCATTTCACTAAACAGATTCTCTTTGATCACATCTACTAAGGACTTCCAAATTTCTATTGTTTGCCGGCAGGATATCAAAGCTTTCTTCGAGTGTTTTTTTTTTTCCCGAGTCAGTCACTGTGGAATTGAGGAATCACTGAGACACTTGGTAAAACACAAAAATAACCAGACAGGAAGAGAAATCTAATTTCACTCTGTTAGATGATGTCTGTCATTCTGAAGGCATCGTTCATTCTCTTACTTTGGTCTCGACATTGAGAGGTCAGGCTGCGAGTAAATTAAATAAGCCGGGTTTATTTCCAGCACAGGCTGATACCATAAATTCAGCAGCCTCGCATTTCCAATGTGTCTCACACATTTCATGCTGCATTTGTCAACAGCACACTTAAGAAAGAAAGCTCCTAGTGTTTGGAGATTCACTCTGTGATACTGAGCGACCTCGGGGTCATTCCACAAAAACGAGCAAAGAAAATGAACCTGAAGGGGACCTGAAGTACTATTAAGCCTCTGAGGTGCAACACCATTTATCAAAATAGGAGCTTTCTTGTTCTTTTTATTTTTGTTGTCTCCCACTCCGTCAGTGTTATTTCCAAACTCCGGTGGCTAAGGGGGTTAAAACATGGACTTCCAACACGTGCTCCCTTGTCTCCCCCAGAGGTCCCTTATCGCCCGGCCACGCCACTCAATTGTGTGTGTTCGCATCAGACTGTTGCATGTGCATCAGCCGGTGCTCGATCTCATTTGGCATGATGTGCAGCAGCCTAATCTCCTTCTTAACACCCTTGCAGTGAGATGGCAACCCCTCCCGCCGCCGCCGCCGCCACTTTAAACCTAGATAAGTATATCAGCGCAGCCAGGAGGATGAATCCCCAGCCTGCCAAGAACACAAGCCTGCCTTTCTCATCAATCAATTTGACAAGGCCAGCCACAGAGCAGAGCCTTCCGGCAACCTGCCCCTCCCTTCACCCCCACCCCTTCAGCTCCCGACACCACCCTCCTCCCTCTTCTGATCCATTTTTGAAAATACTGCGTTGCCACGCTGTAGCAGAACAAATGTGGTGAAGGAGAAGAAAATAGGAAGGGCGAATGGGGAATGAAAGACACACAGAGGAGAGCGTGAGAGTTTCCACGGCTTTCACTGAGTGGGTGTCAGTGACCTCGCAGAAAAGGAAGGGAAGAGGAGGTTAAAGTGTTGAGGAGCCATGAAAAATGACCTGTGAATGGAAGCCCTGTTGACACTGTTGCATGCTGGGCAGGGGATGAGGCGCACAACGTGCCTCTCAGCTTATGGCGCGTGCTGTTGTAGGACGCTAGCTCCGTGTCTGATTGAACGGGGTGGGATGGAAGTCAGGGTGTGTGCGTGTGTTGTGACATAGAGTCAGACGACCCAAACTGAGAGTGATAACGAGACACGTTGACTAGAACAGCACACAGACAGCTCACTGTATCTGATCCTCAACATGGAGCCTTTAGTGATGTTGTGATATTTGCTCAAGTAGAGACATCACAGATGCAGCAGATGCACCTATGGATAGATATGATATCGGATCGCATTAAAACCAGAGCATTTATTTTGACTATGGCAAAACTCTGAAGCTGTACACACACAGAGGAGTCAGCAGCCAGCAAGACTCAACTTTCATTGTGTTGCTCCCACCCAAAATTCAAAGCATGTGGCTGCAGTGGCAACATAACAAATATAACAAAATCTGCTCATAGAGAATGAGCAGAAAAGGTCAGCAAGTATATAGTAGCATCTACATAAGAGCAAACATACACACAAAGACAAATGAGTTGAAACTGTAATTCGTGCGCAGACAAGCATGAAAAGCCCAATGTAAACATACCATAGCATATCTGCATGAGTGCCAACAGCAGCATTCACAGTCTGGCAGCCCGGCTAATATCATAATCCCTGCACAGGCAAATGGGCACTAATCTGCCAATCACAGCCGCAGCCAGTTAACAGCACAATGCAGAGCTAATAATTCTCCGCTAATGTGTTTGGGTATTAATAATTCATAATCATTTCTAGGGGCTGCAAAGTCATTTTTACTGCAGCCACTTCCTCAACCCCGAAATTCGCCATTGTAAGATGGCGAAGTTGTGACGACAAACTCACAGAGTGATAAGGCTGCGTGATAAAATACAAATATTGCTTCATGAAGATTGGTGTTTGCTTTTATAATTTGGATACTAAAGTTTAATTGAAGTCATTTACTTGAAGTCTACATGCAGTGTCAGCACCGTCTGTAGAGATCCTTCAGTGTGGGTACAGTTTAAGTTTGATGTCGGTGAAGCTTCACTTTTTGGTGCGAGGCGGAGAGTTTTGTCTTGCCAATATGGAAATGATAAAAAATAACAAAAATTGAAACTGTTCTTAAATTGAGCTGCAATGTGCAACGTGACGGAGAAAACTCAAACAAGTAAAGCGTACAGACCAAAAGGTTTCACACTCAAATAAATCTTACTCCTCTTTTTCTTTTCTTTCTGAATATTTAAATCAAAATATGCACATGTTTCTTCAGTGTGCAATAGTAGTTTAGATTTTAGTGATTCACACAATAACAAAGGTTCAGTCAACCAACTGCAAATCTATTTAATCCCAACGTCCATCTGTCAAACACTAAACTATAAATTATTGTAAAAAAATTATAAAAGCAGAGCCTTGTCTGGATGGAAAGGCAGACAGACAGACACTCCTTACATTTTCCTTGTGGCTACTCGTGGTACTGCAATAAATCCTTCTCGGCTGCAAAACATATTCTTCTCTCACTATAATCATTAAAGAGAAGTCTGTAAAGAAACACTACTGCAAACTCACAGGCCAGCAGCGATGGCTCATCAATAGAGGGCGCTGTGGAGCTGCCCCACCTGTCTCACAGGGAGAAGAAGAAGATAGGAACCACATTAGATTGGCTTAAAGATTCTGGACCCGACCAAACCAGACATCAAACAACAAACACAAGACAGAGGAGAATTGACACTCAGTCTTTCTCCAGAAAGTGGTCTAAGAAGTCCTGGCTGACTGTCTGTCCTGAGAGCAGAGCTTTGGTGGTTTCTCCTACCTCCTCTGTCAGCTGTGAGGAACAGAATAAGTCTGGATTCAGACAGGTGAAACCGATGAACAGACTAAGAGCTGTGTGTCCTACGATGTGCAGTAATGTGAATATCGATGTGCAGCTTAATGAAGGTTACAGGATGGATCTGAGACCACGGACTGTGCACGCTGCAGGGCCAGAGCTATGCAAGCTTGCAGATATTGGAAAGAGTCCCGTGGTTTAAGGGAATAGCTAAGACATGATGAGTGTATGATCTCAGTCGAAGGAGAAGCTGGTGAAACATTTCACTCCACGTAAAACATTAGTAGTAGTGTGATGCATGATATCGGACTGACTTGGTGCACCCCCCAAAACAATCATTTCACCAGCCGTCACTGCATGCCAGAACACTTTTTTAGGTCTGGGCGCCAGGCGAGCAGCCTTCAGGTTTTAGTCTGCTACACAAACATAATTCTTTTTCCTGCCTGTTGGGCAACAAAGTCATAAACGAAATGCCTTTGTTCTCCATAAACACTGTGTGGAGTGGAACTGGAAAGTTGTCTTTAGTTGTTTTGTGTGGTTGCTTTGATTTACAGTCCTTCAAGTGCGTCCACTGTTTAGTGATGTTTCAGTGTGGAGGGAGGTGGACGCATGTTGCTGCCATGAAGAGAGCATTTTGAACGTACCTGGTTTACTGAGATTTTCTTTACATTGCTTGTGGCAACAACACCAACACCGTGAACTTTCTCCAGCATGGAGAGGACGAGGTTGTTGATAGACTATTTCTGCTTTTGTCTATGTAAGCAGCAGCATAAAGCTAGAGAAAGTTGACCTAAGCATGTGCTAATGCATCAAGACAAACGTAAAGCAGCGAATAATCCAAAAGCACAGTCACAAGAAAAAACTTGTGTGTGTGTGTGTGTCAGTTTACAGAGTAGTGGGATCCTCTGATGGCAAAGCTGCAGATATTTCATATGAAAAAACATTGATTTTTCTAATTCTTTTTCTGTAAAGTATAAACTATGGAACGTTACAGTATGGATCCAGCCCTCATTCTTCACTCATGTTGCCTCGCATGTGATGAGGTGAGGCTTTATATAATACCTGCCACAAACTTTCTACACCTTATTTTCCTCTGTGTGGAGACACCTTCAGAGCTCTGCTCACCTAAATCCTTAAGCAGTTTGCATTTGAGAATTTACATAATTACACTGAGAGATGCCAGCTAGATCAAAAAAGTAGCATGAATTATTAATAATGCAAATTATTTTTTTAGTTTCTTTATTTTCTGTAGAGCTGGTTTTACAAAGCAACATCACTTCATTCCTCAATTTATTTATGTGCTGAGTCTCCATTCAAAGTTCAAGTCCCTCCCTCTGCTAAAGTGTGCATCTGTCAATGTGTGCTACACAGCAGTCGTGCTAATGTAAGAGCAATATCACCAGGACCTCCAGAGAGGTATGTGGAACATTGCAGCCAACCGTCAAACCTCCTTCAGTGGCATGCTGGGAAAGCGCAGTGATCAAGCATTCTGGCCTGAGAAGTGAAAAAGCCACGCCATGCCTCGCAATGCATCAGGGTAGTGGTATTTGGGAAAATATAATATGTGTTTGAGAGAGTCCCAGCTGGGCAAATAGCTGTGTATTGTGTAAAACAAGTCCTTTAGTGGTGGCTGAAACCCCCCAGTGGTTATGTTGACATTGATTTGCTGAGGTGCCTTCAGGGAGCACCCTTAGCCAGGCATGTGTGACTATTCAGCACAACGCTCACACTGCAGCACAACTTTCAACAAGGTCAGGCGAGCAGATGACAATACACACTTTTCCAATTCAGCATTTTCCAACAGAGGAGAATTGAACAGATGTCGAGATGACTGGCACTAACATAGAAAACAGACAGAAAAAATGAAAGACAACCAAAATGCTTTCAAAGGGAGTATTCCAGGGACACTTGGAGACAGTGAGTTGTCTCTGTGCTAAGTGTTTCTCTATGAGATGGTGTATTCTCTAATGTCCTGTGGCCTCTAAATGTGGTTGAGTATGAACAAACCAAGCTTTTCACAAAGGTTGAATGCTCTGGTTTATATGAGAACACCAGTCTGAGAAAAGCTACAAAAGACTAGGTGGAGAAAAGAACACGGGAAGGCTACACTCTGCTCAAGGTAAAGCAGATGCAACTACTGGTTCATATTCTCACAATGTCGTATGAGCGTGTTGGAATATCACAAGATCACAAGAGAAGTCAAAAAGGGAGACATAAAGAGACAGTGGCAGGTGAGACGTAGCACGTGAATATCTTTTTTATGGACAAATAGGAAAATGCTCTGTGCCGCTGCACTTGAATTGAGAGACTGTCACATGTAATGATGAACTCTGTTTCGACACATTTACTGGATATATGTTATGCCTCTGCATATTTCTGTCAAAAGAGAACAAAGAAACGCAGGACGCCACATGTCAGAGTCACTCCTAACAGACGAGGTTGCAAATGTTGCATTACACAGGCATTTAGAGCAAGATGGAAGCTGAGCTACTGCGACCAACTGCAGACAGATGTAACCTGCGTGCTCTTGGTTAGAGAAAGTGATGGCTGAGGAAGATTGAGGCAAAAAATCAAAAGATCGAAAGACAGAAAACACGGGGAGGAATTAGCTGATTGATGATGACCTATGAGCTCTGAATTTCTATCAGTTTGGCTGAGACTTGAAGCCGAGCTGATGTATCATTGCCCTCTGGAAATGATGCATTGCGCACACACACCCACACGCCGCCCTCCACAAGAGGAAATGAAAGCAATCTGCAGGTTATCACTTCTGCTTAAACGGGACAATGCAGACCCGCGAGATAACGGTTCAGTGTTTGTCACGTGAGGACAGATGTAATAACATACGGGTCAGAACTCAGAGGCACCAGAACGTAACCAGAAATATCACGGTTACACTTATTTCTGATGAAGTTTGAGTTCTAAACTTGTTTAGTCATCTCGCCAGTGGATCCATGGATTCATTATGAAGTGAAACAGAATTTACATCAGAGCATTTCCAGGTCTTTTGCGGGTAAAACGTTCTCATTTTGATTTTAATTCTAGTTAATGTTAGGCCAGTCATCGACTCAGACAATATCACTGTTGGCAGCCAGCAAAACAGGCAGCCAATCAAAAGCTTCCTTGATACTAAGCCATCAGTTTGCTTTGCTTTAGCTGGCTCTCAAACAGAAACCATAGCAACGGTCAGAAGGGAAAAAAGTTTTAAACCAGACCAGGAGCCCAGAGGCCAAAAACTCCAAATCAGTGAAGACAGTGGATAAAGTTACCAGGTAAGGTGGCGGGTGACACTATTGTTTTATTCACCAAAGACACGTTTTGTGGTAATTTGGCAAGAGCAGACTCAAGTCCCTGGTGGACAGAGCACTCTCAGAAAGTTAGGACTGTGCTGCTCAACTCCTGAAAACACCACAAGGAGAAGCTAGAGAATGAAGGCCAGAGCCCGATGCCCTCTCCCAGGCTTTGGGTTTCCCACTCCAGCATTCCCCCCCTCCCTCCAGGCCTTGGCAGCCCTCTCACCTCTACTTTTATTTCGCCCAGCGTGGCTTTTAATACTTAATGTCAACGCACCGGCCAGACTCCTGGGAACATTACAGGCCCGAGAGAGCATGAGCACACTCACGCAGCACACACAAGCTGCAGAGCTGAACAAATAACGGTCTTTTGGAGCCTCTCTCACTGCAATGACGGGCGACAGTGCTGATCAGACGGCTGCAGCTCGTCACAGTGTCCCTTTTGTCCCCAAGCCAAGTGAATAGGGTCAAAAAAAGGAAAAGGGTCCACCTAAAGGTGCTGCATGCTGTGCCCTGCTCTTCCCTGTGGTGCTGCCGAGGTGCTCTCATTTTCATATCCTGCAGCAACTGTCCATTAAGGTGCTACTCTGTCATTTAGGTAAACAGACATTTCCATGTAAATGTGTCCTCGTGGTTCTGTGTCCTGTATTTAGCGTCATGTCCACTAGGTTATTCAGCCAGTTTACTGGTTCTGTATCTTTCTTTAGAATTTATAGAAAAATTGTTCAATTGAAAAAATAACAGGTAAATTATGAGTAATGAAAACACTAAGCTGCTGTTGGTTCTGTCCTCTGTGGGTTTTTGACATGTGTGTAGCACCCGGTGAGACCCAGTTGTATTTGCTTCAGGATACAACACTGCTTTTATTCCCCTCCCTCTTCTCCTGGAACAGTCACACAGACTGATCCAACACATGCAGCAGCTAACCAGCCATCCCAAAACACCTGAGCTCTACCCCCACACCAGGCTGACTGGTTCAGAGCACATTTTGATCTGCTCTAGTCCCACAGGGTGGGGACAATGTGGTCACCAAATTTTATACCCCGAATTCGAAAATTATTGAAAAATGCTGGATGTGTTCTGGGCCAGTGGGCCGAGCTCGGCGCTGGTGGTTTTCATTTTCTGTAAGATTCAGTGCACAGCAAACCACTGTAATATTAGTAATAAATAACAAACCATAAAATGAGTGTTGATGTATTGAGTAAAGAAAATAAAAAAAGGAATATAAAATATAATATAAAAGAAAAAGAAAATAAATGCATTTAAATTCTGAGAGAAATTAGAAAAAATCTATTAGAGGCTTTGCACAAAACTTTGTGAATAGTTAATATAGTAATTTGAAAGACTAGATCAGATCTTAACCCGACTAACCTGAATGAAGAGGAACCCCACCACTGTGTTACTGCTGTCTGTATGTTATATGTTTAACATATGGTGGTCTCCGAGTAATGATGTAAAACCACCTTTTTTTTGTATTGGACTGTATAATACTTTATTTTTATTACTTTCTTAAATCACTGAGGAGCAATATTCCGTTCCTGATGTGGGTCTATCTCTCAGATCTGAAGTGCTGAACGTATCAGACTAATACAGTCAAGGGTAAGAGATAAAAAAAACACCTCATTCAAAATAGGTCAACAGATAAAAAGAGTTGATTTATTCTGGGTTAAAAGATACAATCATCAGATTAGGAAAAGGTGAACAGTGCTGCAGCTTGGGCTTAATAAAACAGAATGGTAATTAGTGCACGGAGCCAAGTCTCCTCTTTTAAACCAAAGCTGCTCTGTCTATAAAACTTAGCTAATAGCAACATTTCACATCGGGACATTTTGTCTTGGTGCCAGCACAACCTCACGTTGTGCCAAGATGTATGTCATTAAAGCACCAATAAAAAGACAGCTTCAAATACCCGCCCTTAAACCAGTACAGACGAGCCGAGGGTCAGATTCTGATTCAGCAGGTCTCATCGGTGCACCTCTCAGTGGCCTCACAGTCAAAATCCTGTCGCTATATGGGACAAAAGAAATCTTCCCGCTAAATAAAATGTTACACTGCTTCTATAGAAAAAAAGATTTCTTGCCACAGCAGGTGTTTTAAGGCTTCTCTGCTGCTGTGGTCCCAATCTGGAGTTTGAACACTCTTAATCATGCTCAAGGAATTATGCAGTGTTTTATTTGTGACGCTGAATCACCCATATATCTGTCTCAGGGGTCTGGGCACCAGATAACACTACTTCGACAATGACTAGCCTCACACACGTCTCAGTGGAAGAAAAAGCTTTGAAGAGCTAATATGATATGGAGCGAATGGCCGAGCGATACCGCGGAGGAGAAGAGATAACAAGCTTTCTACATAAGACTGTGCGGGATGAATTCTCACTAAAAAGAACGCAGTGTATCGAGTATGATTCATTTCTGTTTTGTCATTTTATTATTCCATTTAAATTTTATTTGCGCGCATGAAGCTGTCCTACTGAGACCACTGCAAACTGAATCATCATATACAGTATCTGTCTCTGCCAACAGTTCTAAAAGTCCGTGTGCAGGAGAGGGGAAAAGAAATGAAAATAAAATAGCCATGGTTCACGCGAGATCGCAGGATGCGTCGCCCTTTTTATGTTTTATTTCATAATTGTGTCTCAGTCAAAGTCCTGTCATTTTATACTGAGGGTGTTTGAATTTAACGACTTTATCGATGAAAAAATATACACAACTATAAGAAATATTGAATTAAAGTTTGTTTGTTTTTTAAAAACATAAATAAATTAACATATAGATTGTATCCTGTCAGCTGTGTGCTGACTAATGAAGTGGTTCATGGTCAGAACCGTGGTTCCCCTCAGGGTGTAGAAGAGCATGTGACTGTGCATGTACACATGGTTTTCACCATATCTGTTCTATGCTTGTGTCAGCTGCTTCAAGGTCGTACATCAACAAGCGGGAAAATATGCTTGAATCAGGTCTTGGTGATGCCTATTACAGCAGCAATCAGCATGTTAAACATGAAAGCGTAATTTAATTTATTACATTACAGAAAGTTAAATGTATCAAAGTCCATAAAACCACCTGTGCTGCATGCAAATGGTAAAGGATGACGTCATAGCCCGTGCATCTCTTTCCAACATGGCAGGACAGTAATATATGTAGCTTTATTTACTTTCTTCTACAGCAGCGTCATGTGTGCTGCTGCAGAACGCTCAACAGCAGCCACTTAAGTAACAGCACAGCGGGGCTTGAGGATGCCGAGCATACACCGCACAGAAGAACTACCATCTTCCACAACATCAAATTAAACAAAAACATATGCACACATCACTAACTAGTTTTTATGTTTTGAGAAAAGGGTGCACATTTGCCGCCCTCACTCCCAGCTGCATGGACTTCAGTACATTCACTGTACTGTTCAAAAATCAAGAGAATACGCACAGCGAGAATAAAGAAGCGTGGGACTTCGGCCCAAATGTGTCTGTGAGTTTTCCTCCAGAAACGTTGTGTGCAGTAGTGGTCCTGGCACACATACAACACTTTGACAGAACGCAGCACAGCAGCGTCACTATTTAAACTATCTAGCACAAATCACAACAACTCAGAGGCACTGTAACACGCATCGAGTGGCCCCCATAATCAGAGCATGTTTGTTTGAGGGCGAGGGATGAAAAACAGAGTAATCAAAGCTTATTTCCATTTGAAAAATCTAAGCTTTTAGTGTACATGTTCATGTCAGAGCTGCTGACGGCAGTTATTAAAGACTCCCAACACAAACACGGCATGCTTGGAGTTCTGATTACAGCATCACTCTGGATACAGAAAAGCTGCCTAAAACTAGTGGTGCTAATGAAATCATCATTAAAACAGGAATCGAAAAAGTCGCCATGATGAATAATGCACATTATCAACAAATGGTTTACAGAGTATTTTAGAGTTAAATACTGTACTGTGAGCTGTTTGTGTTTTCAGTGGGACATTGAGAGAGAGAAACTTGCTGATAATTTAATGTAGGCACAGCAAAGAACATTTCCTTCACTTATTCAAGTCCTACACACACACACACACACACATCTCTTTAGTTACCATAAACTACCTGCATGGATAGATACTACTGAACCTGCCTTTTTGGCCCAGTACAATACATGTTTTGGATTACAGATTGCTGCGGGTGTCAGGGGAAAACACACACATATACGCACACCCACTGCCTTTTGAAATTAGTAGAGAAAGAGTTGATGTTGCAGAACTTCCAATTCTTCCACTCACGCCAACATTTTTGCCAGTCACAGGCAGAGTTCTATATAATGTCACAAACGTCTCCCGCGACACGACACAGAATTTACCCAGGCTTTGTCAAAATTGGATCAATACTTTCCAAAATACACTGTACAACCCACTGACGAACACTAATACATTGCCCTGCTCCATCACACCCATATAAACAAGAAAAAATTGCTGAAATCCCTTGAGGATCCATCAATTGGAGCAAAAACAACTCAAACTGCAGCACGGCCAAAGAAACTCACATTAGGAATGCGGAGAGGCACTTATTAATTTGCTTTATGAGAACAGAGTGGGGATGTGATGATGGATTGTTCAATCAGAGTACTTTGTTAGAGACTGATGGTACTGGCTGCAGAAGGTAAGTGTTTCTCCCTCCCACTTCCACAAGAAATGTTGTGAATACCTGGAGGGCTGTTCCTCATAATGACACAATCCCTGCTCCAATAATGGCACCACATGAAAATCATTTCACATGACAATGTGCCTTAAAGGTAATCATCTTTCCCTTCTCTTGTTGTGCCGTTTCCTACGTGATGCAATTGGACGTATAGAGGTGAAGGCGTTTCCAGCTGGTTGGTGAGGTGACAAGGCGCTCTGGTAAAGTGAGTCAGGTGATCAGATAATGTGACGCATGGCTCTTCTTCTCTTTGTCAGATATGTCACACGTCGTCTGAAGGTGGAGCTGGAGATCACTGTGGTAGCCATGCTGGTTAAGGCTTCTCTCTCTAAACTTTGCACACATTAAAGGCTGTGGAGGGTGTCCCCAGCTTCAGGCATGCACCACAGCATCTTACTTAGCTTTTCTTTATGTTGGCTGCATCCCTGGCTTTGACTCACAACCTGTAACCATAGTACACTGTTCCATGAGCCACGAGTGAAAAAACACACCTTAAAAGAACAAATATTTACCTTTATTCCCTTAATGAAAAGTAGATAGAAGACAAAGTGTTTGGCTTTGGCTGGAATGTTGACAATTTTACAGCTGAATGACTCTTTTGTTAGCATTCTATTCCAGTCACAACTGAAAGGAGTCATTCACAACTGGGTCATGCTACCGGCATAATGGTGGAGAGGCAACACGACAACAAGATCATCAGCTCTTTTTCACACGAAGATGCAGTCAAGAGGTTTTATTTGCCATAAAAATAAAACAACAGTAATCACTGCTAACAGAGCGCCGCGCAGACGGCACCAACATGGTTCTAGGACGACTCCCTGCTTATGTTAGGAAGTAGTAGATCAGAAGGTTAATGGCACTATACCCATCTACTCCTATGGCTTTCACTCAGTCTCTCTCTGAAGACCATCCCCAAAACCAGAGCAGGAATCTTCCTAATTAACAAAGAAACTGAATTCTGGCTTGTTACAAGTGTTTGTATAAGTAAAATCAGTGAACATGTACCTGTGTACAGTGGCTGATGATGCAGTACATGGTGTTTACTGCGTGAATAATGCAGCTTGAATGTGGACTAGGATGGTCCAGGCTTGAGGTTCAGAAAATCTGCTGCCATTATTACTTTATGTGATCAAAGCAAACATAAAATAAGGGTAAAAGGTGGGACAGATGATATACAGTGGTACCGACAATGCTCTGAGCTTTAATCATGATGCAGTACAGCACGTGGGACCTGGCTTAGCTCGCTGAGCCACCATGATACCACTTCAATGGTGAAAGGTTAGTGAAGAGACAAAACAGGAGTGGTGAAAATTCAGCATTAAAAAAGACACGCTGAATAGTCAAAGATGTTTAAAGCTCAGGTGTTTTTTGTTGTGTAGTAAAGTTAACTGTGAGCATATAATACATCCACTAATACTGGCACAGTACAGATGAAGGTATTAATCAAAAGTATGGTGGCTTTAAGTCATTTAAAACTGCCTTTATGTGCATATTTAAGTCAAAGATCGCTTCTTTTTTGTCAATATGCAGTCAACTGCCACCATTATTAGCGCAGTGAATGTTACATTTCAAGGACATGCTGGTTCAAGCCTGCTTGAGCATTGGTGGGCACATGAAAAGCATGTGGGTGGAGTGGACAGGATTGTTAATGAGGTCCAGGGACAGTCTCCTGTGGAGGATAAAGAACTGCTTTAATACTTTGTTCCAGAATGTGTTCAGAAAGGATCTGACCAATTTACAGGGTTAGAGGAGACATCTGCAGAGTATGTGAAGCAGATCATGTGATGTATTATCAGGTTGTTTTCTTTAAATGGAGCTGAATTAGGGTGTGCAGTGGTTAGTGGAGAAGATAAGACAGGGGGACGGTGCCTTGACACTGGCAGCACTTCGAAATCAGCTTTTGTTGTACTGCCTATACAGTATCAATGGTGCCAGTGAAAATGCTTCCAGACTTTTCATGTGCTTTAAAAAGATGATTTTTTCATTTATCTCATACTGTAACTTATGAAAAATGAATAGCACTCACACTAAGATTGTGTGCGCACCACCTTTGTCATTTTGGACTCTGCACAAAGAAAATGTTTTCGGTTTAGAGCCTTGGCAGACACATGATTTCCACTATAACACCACGGAAAGTAAAGAAGCTTGGTATCACATGAAGATCTGAGTCCAGAACCTGACAGTAGTTGGCTATTAAACCATGTGCATATTTCCTCATGAATCTAACCTCTGCCTACAGTTCTTTAATCTGGTTCTCTTCTCATCACTACGTGGGGATGTAGCCAAACACATCTGGTGTCCATCTATCCATTATCCTTGTCCTCCTATGGGTTGTGAAAGTGATACCTATCGCTCCGTGTCTCACTGGGTGAGACACGGAGCTGCACAGGTCACCAGTCTACCATACAGAGACAAACCACACACAGCCACATTCCGACCAACGGGCAGTTTAGAGTCACCAGTTAATCCACCATGCATGTCTAAGGACAATGTGAGGAAGTCGAGGTAGTCAGAGAGAGCCCGCAGAGAGAGTTTCAGTACCGCTCCGGCACGTGTTTTTCATGAGAAGATGGTGGGTGTTTTGACACACCTCTTCCTCAGGCAGAGCCAGCAGAGTTGGTCTCCATTAGCAGAGGAGCAGAGCCCCAGGGAGAGCTGGCAGCTGTGGGTGCTGGGTTGTTTGACAGGGTTATCAGCATGCGGCCCACTGCAGTTCCCGCATGCTCATACACATAGATCGAGGTATTCCAATGGAAAAACAGCAGGCTGAGAAGAAAGGCACAAGTACTGAAACATATAGTGTGCCAAGGATTATAAAACGTGTATGTGAATATAACCTTATTCACTTTATGATAAAGCTACACATATGTAGTATTTTCAGTTATCATGAGTCATCATTAGTGTTACTTACCAACTACTTTCTTTAGGCCAAGGGTCAAACAATGGTGTGTTGAAGCCAGTGTGTGCCCTCCCTGTGGTCTTGTTGAGCATAAGGCCGAGTCTGTGCACTTATTAGATAACAGACTAGCTGCAGCCCTAAGGTGACACACCAGCACTGGGCTGCCGTGTCCACCCGTCTTTTGTCTCTGCACTGTTGTTTTATATTCAAAAGGCAACATACTGGGAAATACAGGGCGGCACTGAGGTGCCTGTGCGATCAGCGCTGACTTCTATTCGAGGATCACGCTTTGAGGTTGTATCTCTGGAGGACATAAAGAGTGAGGGGGAAGACAGGAGATGATGTCCTGTAGTAGTTTCTCTCAGCACCGGCTTTGGATTATTGCTTCAAAAGGCCCAGGTAAAAATTGTATCACTCGCACAGGAACAGTAAAGCAGAGTATGCACGTGTGTGTGTTCAGGGAGGATCTGCCCTTTGAACACCATTTGAATACTGCCGTTGTTATTTTTCTGTCTACCTGCTCTGTGCAAGGTCATCTTTCATCTTTCATGTGTCGATTATGATGCAATCAATCTTGACAGTGATAGGCAGGGTACACCTTTGCAGAAAGTAAAGAGGTTGCCCCCCCACAACGCCACACACACGCACACACCTGTCACTTCCTATTTAACTTGGGGAAACGTAAGCCTACCACGACACAGAATTGATTGATAGGCAGCCTCCTGGCCCTCTGTTTGTTGTTGTTGTTGTGTCTTCATTGACGAGCAGATTCTTATCTCTCAGTCGCTGCTGTCGCCAGTTCCCTTTATTGTGTGACGCTAGCTCTGGCATGGGAGGAGAGCCTCTGACGGCACAGTGCTAACTGATGCCAGGCTAATCGCCAGACACGCTGCCAGCCTTCACAACTTCTCATCCCTGCCCTACCCCTCCACACATGAGCTGCAGCTGACTGGGCGGCTCTCCGACTGATGCAAGTCAGCAACCAAACTGTGTGTGAGCTACATCAGCCATTTGACACTTTGTCAATCGTGACACAAAAAACTCTGGCTACTATAGAACTAGGAAGCAGACTGTGGCTAGACTGTACCTCATTTATTGTCTTCTCTGTAGTACTAGATAAAAGGTACTGCTACATGTTCTGGGTGTGGATTCCTGCTGTAATCGCGTCATCGTTTTATTTCTGGTAATAGATAAACAGTACTTATAGATATAGATGTGCAGTGGATATATTCATTCCTCAGCTTTTGTGCTTTGGACACCATGTTGCTCTTCTGGTGTAAAGCCCGTGCACACAATGTCATGGTTACATATCTGTGAAGGTTCTCAGTCATCCAGGTCATGGTTATCTGAAAAGAGGTTATTCAATAGCAACTGGACTTGTAGGTTTCTTGACGACGTTTCGCCCTTCTATCCAGAGGGCTTTCTCAAGTCAAGTCATGGTTACATATGTGTCGCAGTGTCAGCCTCAGTTTCAAAACAACTACATCCGAAATAACGGTGTCACATACTTAATTGTTTTATTTTCTACTGTTCTACTGGATGCCTTTATCCATTGGAAATCATTAGAGATATATTAGGGCCATATACAAACAATCTGGTGTCAAACCAAACCCACTCACTACTGCTAGAGAGCAGTAATTACAACTGGAGGACTTCAAACAACATGTTGGCTCCTCACCACTGGGTTGAAAACATCAAGCCTACACTCAAAGAGCCTAATTTACAATCAGAGCACAGATACCCTCAGCAGTGTATTGTGCAAATCTCCCACGATCACCAGTCCAGCATAAAAGGAGAGGAAAAGAGGAACATCAGCCTACTGATGCACAGAAACAGCTGAGACTATTTGAATTCCAATGTCCAAAATCAAATTTCCTTTGGAGAACAGCGACAGAGCTGAAGCATAAGAAATTTCTGCTTTTAGTAAATCTCCAGGCGAAGTACAACTGAGCAACACAGACACAAACAGGCCCCAGCCTCTGTTAATGAGCCTTATTATCACTGCAAAAATGCATCAGTTTGCTGGACTAATTGCAGCTAATGTACATTGTCTTTGATATGACAAGGTCAATTTATAATGCACACTTGGTTTTCAGACGCCTTCTCTGAGCTCCATTTGAAATGTATGCCACACGTTGCCCTTACATTCTCCGTCTAGATAAATACACCAAGCATGATTTTCATTCTGAGAAGAAGCCATTTTTTGCAATTAGCTCTCGTTGAAAAGGAAAAGCACCTTCACAGAGCGGAAAATGACCCAAGCTACAATAGCTAATCTACCACAACATGAGACCTCACAGTGAAGGCTTCGAGAGGTTTGATTGTAATTTGTTAGGTTCAAGTCAGGTTGTTCACAGACCACGCTGCACATTGCTTACACTTCAACTAGCTGCCATTCACAGGAACAACTGCAAGTCTTCTTAGGAAATGCAGTCCCACCAAGCCCATCCTCGCCTTCCACTGTCACATTCATCTCTACTTTTTAAAAAACATCTTTGTTAGATGCAAAATAGATTTTACATCATCACTGAAAAGTTAGATTATATCTTTAGTTTAAAATATCTGACGATTGATTTGATATTCATTCTGCAAAGAATGTCTAAAATACATGTTTTGAATTCAGTTCAGATAATTGTGACGAGTGTTTAGGATGGTACTATCCATTGGAAATCCTTTTTCTCACAAACACTAGCACAATCCTTGTGTTCTCGAAGACTGTAGCTGAGACTAACAGGTGAGTCAAGTCACTGGTGATGTCATCATACACTAATTAGAGAGAGCTCCATTATGACAGTAATCCCTAAGAGATTTAAATGAGCCCAGAATCTAATTGTGATGGAGAACGGTGATGCACAGTGGTCCGGCTGTAGGCATCATGTGTTCTGCTGCCAAAGCCGTGCACACACTAGCACATGTTCCTTTGAGGGCCTCTTGGTTAAAGATCCATCAGATAGCGATTTAGCCGTCCATCTCTGTCATCACTGCACGCTACACAATCAGGATCGTGACAGTTTGTGGGAGAAACAAAAGCGGGGTTTGGTTTTGGTGTGTTTGACAGGCTGTCCTAATGAAGTCCTGCTTTGTATAGCTGAACACTGAACCAGTGGCAGTCTATAAATCCCAAGTGGACAGGGCATTCATGTGACTCAGCCACTTAGTGCAAATCACTGTGTACACACCACTGCATGGTTTCTAATCCTGCCCGTAGCTGTGTTTTTCTCAGTCTCTTAATTGCAGCAAGTAGTGTCACAAAACCACAGAATAGTTGACAGCCCATTAAGAAAACTGGACAAGCCCACTCTGTGGTGTTGTGTGCAGTTCAAAGTCTAAGCCCTAGAAAAGAAGCCAACGCTGGCCTTCTACTTGCTATGATCCCCGGTAGTGTGGAAGCCAAGGTTCATGAATCAAAGCTACACTACAGTATGAACCAGCAACACCACCTGCGTTAGTTTCTTTACTTTAACACAGTCCTCTGTCATGTTAAAGTCTGAATGTGGCAGGAATAACTACTAATCTTTCCCTGAATGGCGATTAGTGCTGGCTCAACCTCGACCTACTGTACTGTCCTGTACTTACTGTAGCTGTGTGTTGATAGCTACAGTAAGTACAGTACAGAAGGTCAAAGGTGAATCAAGAGGATAGCTGCTTTAAACTGACAGGCTGGAGAACTGCCATCATTTTTCTGCCAAATGACTCGGACTGTTTGTTTTTAACATGTCTGGTTGTAATAAAGTGTAAATACTCAGATGGGTGTTTTTTAAAAAACAGGTAAACTGCAACCACAAACATGTTGTGTAGGCTGCAAGACTAAATGGTCTAATATCATAAAATATGAATACATTAAATGTTAAGTCACAATTATGTTGATACCAAACCATGTGTTTCCTTTGCTCCAAAACGAGTGTGATTAAGCTAACGTCTTAGTATTTAGGCATATCAAAGCGTTCTGGGAAGCACTGTGCAGTGACATTCTCTTCATTCTGATTCTATATCATTCTATTATTAGAAACAGTGCCTAAGCTTCTGATCCAAAAGCTTTCATTTCTTTACAATAAATGCACAATTTGAGTTCTACAGTAACGTCGGACGTCTTATTATAAAGCTCTTTCACATGCTCTGGTGTCAGGCGCTGAGTGAAATATCTAGTACAGCTCCTCTCTCCCTCCTCCTTTTAGCTTTAAAAGGTGTCTATATATTTTCTACGGTAGTAATTCCTTTAGAATGAGGTGAGCACTTAATTACTGCATATTTTTAGAGGCCTCCTGGGATATCCCGCTGTAGTGGCGTTGCTGTTTGAGACACTGCTCAGTCTTAAACTTTGATGCATGCTGGAATATTACCCACACAACCTGTCCTGTTTTGAGATGATTCATAACAGCTGGAAATGAATGTGAGTTTAATGATAATGACGTGACCTTATTGATCCCCTTGATATTTGGTGATTTTTGGTCACATGTAATGTGAAGTGAATGTAAGGGCCTTTCTAACCACAGCTCGGTGAGCCTCTAGAAAGGCAGTTTCTAGTCCAGTTTTCATCCAGCTGACAGCAGGGAGGGTGTGAGGGGACGGAAACAAAGAACAAAACAAACCAGAGGCTCACTGGGGTTTCATTTGTTGCAAAGCGTGAGGCAGACAAACAGACCAGTGGCTTGAACCATGATTAAGCTCACTCATAGCTAGAAATGGCTGCAAGCACTGAGTCAGAAAATATTATTATGGTCAGTGGTGGTGGGTCGTAGAGGGGCAAGGAGGTGTGTTAGTCACAGCAAGGAGGTTTCTGAGATAGAGGTCAATTAGGTATGCTAAACAGTCTGTGCATCAGTTCTCCATGCTGCTAATCTGTATTCCACGCCCGACTCCAGCAGCGCTGATCTCCAAGTCTCCCCGCATTCCCTGCTCTGAGGATAATGTGGAGTGAGTAGAGGAGGTGGGGAGGGTGTTCTTTTATCCTCTGTGACTTAATGGGGAAGAGGAGACAATATTCCCCTCCCATGTTAGCTCTTCTCAGTGAAGCGCACCTTCACTCAGAGCTGGAGGTGTGTAGGAAATAACAGTGTGGCAGCTGGGATGGGACGGAGAAAGGTCAACAGCGTGTCACACAGTCAATCTATCAGGCAAAGCTGAGCTACAACTACAACTACAACATTTTTACAGAGAAAAAAAAAGGGAATGTGACTATAAACACTGGCTGTGATACCCCCATTACTCCGCTGAGGCACTTGCTGTTTTCCACAGGAGAGGAAACAACGTTGTCTCTAAATGCTTCTCCTGTTATTATCCACTCAGACAAAGACAATGCAAGTGTAGCAGGCTGACAAACAGGACATGGACACTGTTTTTCACATTACAACACTGCAATTTGTATGTAGGATTTTAATCATACATCAAAATCAGCACCTTCCAGATATTTCCCCAGGCTGTGGGAACTGGAGGAGGTAAAATTAGCAATTACCATGTTTTCCATATTCTATTTTTTCATAAAGCACTGGTGCACTATGCTCAGGTTTGGGGACTCGCCTTCAATTTGGAGCAATTTAGCCAAGTGATGGGTGTAATTTGTTTCCCCCGTCAAGTTGCCATTTGCATTTAAATTCATCATTACCAGCAATGTTTTGTGGAGATTTCCCCAGATCGTAGGTGTCAGGCCACTCCAGTGACTTGACGCAAACGCCCCATTATGAGAGAGCTGCACAACAATTCTCATTCTTTTGCAAAAAGAACATAGAGTTCATTTTTTCCGGGAGGTGAACTTGCCAATGAATCCCCACGAGGCAAAGGTATGAGAAATTAGAAGAGAGCAACAGACCTGCATCAGCTGGCAGAGTCAGGTTCCATCCACGTGGGCTTTGACATTTCACTTTGGAGAGAGCTGATTATTAAATAAGCACATGACGAAACACGCGGAATTCTGCAATCCTATGGCTGGTGAATGGTTAGAGGAGAGGATCCCTGTGAGCAACACAGCCCCCCTTTACATGTTGACACAGCAATGCTGCTCGGATAGGAATGCAGCATTGAAATGAGAAGTTTAAATCTACAGCACATGATTTCAAAAGCATGTACCTAGAACCTGATTAATAATTCAGATTTTTACACGTATAATAATTAATAATAATGTATTCAACCTTTTCCTTTGCTCCATTCAGTTGAAATCATAAGCTAACTTAGAATCTTCTGGGCAGCAGAGGTGGTCAATCGGATTTTTTGACGGTACCACCCCCCTCCCCCTGGCCCCTCCCCTGTGTGTGCGCATAAATCACACTGTAGTGCACTCTATGAAGAAGGTCAGAGTTGGAGTACTACACTGTTACTGTTCTACATTAATTGTGGGGCTGAATATTGAATTAAGGGCCACGTGTGGCTCAGTGTTGGAGCATCCTGGTCTCATTACCCTTGGGTCGATGGATTGAAACATAACACTTATCCTGCTTCCTGGTCGGGCCATTAAAATTTGATGTAATGTTGCTTAGTTTTTTCCTTCATTTTATCATAAAATTGGATCAACAAATACAGACCTACAGCAGTGTTACAGTTTGACTATAAACTAGTGTTTCCCCTTGAGTCTAATTGTATGGGCTGTTGCTACAGTGAGCAGCAGCCATTGAATTGCAAAACTTCCTCTGCTCGCGGGTAACTGTTAGAAGCACAAAGAGGTTCCCATTTCTAGGCGGGAGAGCCGCCTGTAGCCTGGCTGCCTAAGATGGCTACATATTGAATCCTCATAATCTAGGTATTTGGAAGGATCTTCATCAATGTCACAGCACACGTCTAGAGAACGGGATAAAATCAAGTCTGTTATACACAGGCCATCGCTACTCAGCAGTTTAGAAGAGAGCAAATATTACAGATGGATCATTTCTTTTATTTTTCTGCTGGTTTATAGTTGACATGTTTTTTTGCACATACTGTACATTGTTTGATGAAGCTTTTTTCTGTCCTCAAACTCAGCTGCTCTTACCCCATCCTCCACCCCCACTGGTCCTAACCCCCAATCTATCAAATGCCTTGAACTGTATACAACTGATCCTGAAAAAAAACAAATCTTTGATAGATTATCAGCAGAAATCCAGTGCATAATGTCTGACTTTGTATAAAGCAGCTGCCCTCGTAAGATTGAGTTTCCTATAAGGGAGATCCTAACTGAAACCAGTGCAGTGTGAGTGAGCAGTAAAGTGAATAATCACAGAAGCTCACGATTCACACTGTATGGCTGGAGGAATAATGCTCAATAAACTGATCAGCATTCAGAAAATCAAACCTCTGGTACAGTCATCAAACAGATAGAATCTGTCGTAGTAGAATGAGGTAGAACCAGGTCAAAGATTAATCTGCAAAACAGTTGTAGCATGATTAGCAGCAAGCAGATGAAATAAACCGACCCACCCCCAGGCAATGACTACATGTCTGCGTACCTCTTTCCTTCACTTTCTGTCATCTCCCCCTGACCTCTCATGTGAACTGGAGCTTTGATGTCATAACCTGATCCAGGGGGACAGAGTTTTTTTCCAGTGACACAGCCAGGTATGAAGACCATGTTCTTCTGAGAGAGAGGGCAAGTGCTGCCATCCCAGATCGAAACCATGTCACTTCTACAATTTACAGGAGACACCGTCACCATGATGATTTGATCAAGCAGAATGTCGAACAAAAGGAGCAGTTGTACAAGAAGAGTTCAGATCCAAAAATGAGATGAAGCAAAGAAACAGTATCACTGCATTTTGACATGCATATCCAGATAATATGTCACCAGTCTGTCCTCCTTAATATTAGTTTAGGGTTGACTGTAGTAGTCTGCTCTTTTTATGACTATTAACAATAGTCCAACAGAATTTAGCAATATGACTCATCTGTCAGTATATACAGTATAAGCATGTGAAGAGAACTGATAAGTCATTACAGGCCTCCACGGACAGCTGCAACACCCATTATGACCAGATAAAATGGTTTCAGTTAGATTATGATCTATTTGAATTTTTGCACTTTTTCATTGAAAACTAGATCTATGAAGATCAAAGTTAATTTTATTTGCTTGTGTGTCGATGACACCTGTGCAGAAGTAATCGTATCACATCTCATTGTTTGACATATTAAATATTAATCAGTAAGAAAGTGTTGCAGTGAAACCCCTGGAGAAACTCAGCAGGTAAACTCCCGCCTTTACAGCTGAGGTAGTAAGGACCTGTTGTAGCCGTTACCATTGTGTTGCTATGTTAATTTCACATCCCACACAGTGGGCAGCACACACTATTTTTATATTCAAAACAGTGAATGCTACAGTTCAATGTAATTTCTTTGGCCCGTTCTTTTTTCTTTTTTTAGTCAAATTGCTGTGAGAGCAGACAATGTGTGGACGCTCACACACAATGTGCAAATAAACGTCGAGAACAATTGAACAGCCGCGCGGTGGCAGGAAGAAGAAAAAACGGAAGAAAAACAGCTTTGACAATAAAATAAACACGTGAAGACAATTTGTAGATGTGTGTACTCAATTTACACTTAATTTTCATATTTTGAGGTGAGTTCACAGCGAGCAGTAATTACTTTTCTCAGGTTTCTGGAACTTTCTGAATTGGTGTTTGAGAATACCAATGTGAGAGACAGAATTCTATGTATATATTTATTATCTGTTTTACTTTGCTGCTATTTTTAGTAGGCGTACAACCTGCAAATCAGTTACGCAAGTATTAACATCTTTGTTGGGCTGTTTTAATGCATTACCTTGTAATCCCATAAGTCTTCCATCTGGTAAATTAATTAAGCAGAAAGACTCATTTATTCTTTTGAGGTTAGGCTCACAACAGCAGAGACATGAATAAATACTGGACGAATAGTGACCTATATACAGGCACCTTCTCTTTGTGGTATTGGTAATAAATATGAACAGATATAGGATGTGGTCAATTACGCTACATAAAACAACAGAATCAACAAAGATGGATAAAATGGGATCTGTTCTTTCCAAGGACTCCATCTATTTATTATATTGATTTATGCCAGATTCAAGCATCTGATAATCATCTTCTACCATATGGCCACTAGTTTTAAGGACATTTGCAGTCATAATATAATACTTTTATTGTACTACCTTACAATATTAGACATCCAAAAGGAGCTCCTGTTCATAATCATGTCGAGCTGTCAGGAGAAGCAGAACAGTGAATATTTGCAAAATAATTATGCCTGTCTTTAGGACAATTCCATTATCATTTGTCAACTTCAAACCGATGTCACACTGAACAAATGAAGACGTTATCAATTCAAATCCTGTAGTTGATTCATATGACATTCGGAAGAATGAGTTTATATAAAGCAGACCAAAACGAGCACTAGTTCTTCCTCAGATGGGATCATTTCACGCCAGAGATTGTCTCAAGTAAAATCTACTGTGGCTGAATCACATTTATTTTCCTTAATAACAATACATGCTGTTAATACCAAATTAAGTGCATGAGACAAATGTTTGAAAATACTGTTTTTTTTTACTCCACTTAATTCATTCAAACAACAATGGTCAATGGTCCGTGTTTCCTCCTTTCTTGTGTATCCCAAGATACACAGTGAGGGAGCCTTACTGAGGCCCATCGTGGGCAGCAGCATAAACTCAGTGACATACAACATTGCTAGACACCTAGGCACTATTCTGGCCCACTTGGTTGGACCATCAAATCCACAACCATGGTATCCTTTGATGTCACATCACTCTTCAGCATCCCCACCACTGAGGCCGTAACAGCTGTAAGAAGGAGACTGGAGAAGGAGAGAACCCTCACCGACAGAAGCCACCTTAACCTTGACCAGTTTCACAGGCTCTTAGACCTCTGCTTGAGACATGGCTGTGCCATGGGCTCTCCAGTGTCTCCCATTGTTCCCAACCTGTACATGGAAGAAGTGGAGGAGAACACACTCAAATCCTTCCCAGGAATGACACCAACCCGCTGGTTCAGATATGTGGATGGCAGCTGGGTGAAGATTACAGGTCAGGAGGTACAGGCCTTCACAGAACACATTAACTCAATAAACACTATTACAGAGTTAACCCGGGAGGATGCCAATGATACCCGACTGGCTTTGCTGGACTGTGCAGTGATCATCTGGAGTGAAAAAGTGAATATAGAAGTGTACAGAAAACTAACCCACACCAATCCCTTGTTGCAGCACAGACTGGGAGTAATCAGGACTCTGTACCATAGAGCAGGGAACATCCCCACCACCACAGCAGCCAGAAAGAAGGAAAACAGGCATCTGAAGACAGCTCTTAAAACCTGGGGATATCCCAAGTGGGTCTTTAACAAACACACTGAGACAGAGACTTGTCCCCCCTAAAGATTGAATACCAAAACAGAAGAAGAGCAATGTAGTGTCTGCTGTTCAGTGCAGTGAACAGGGCTCTGAGCTGGACATTGGGGAAACCAAACAGCCCCTAGACAGGAGGATGGTTCAACACAAAAGGCGTAACACCGCAGGACCAGAATCAGCAGTGATCCTTCATCTGAAGGACAAAGGACACTCATTTATGGACCAAAACATTCAAATACTGGACAGAGAAGACAGGTGGTTTGAGAGAGGAGTTAAGGAAGCTCTACATGTGCAAATCAACAACCCCTCACTCAACAGGGGTGGGGGTCTCAGGCACAACTTATCATCAACCTACCATGCTGCCTTTTCATCCATCCCCAGGAAAATCAGGTCCAAGTCACACGTCCACCAGGATGGCCACTCTTAACGACCCACTTAATGGTGCAGGAGGAGCTGCCAGGGGTGGAGCTGTTACATCCACCCCCTGTCTTTGTTTCGCTTAACGAACCCATTCAAGTCAGGTGTAAGGTGAAACTAACCTGGAGGATAAATCTGTGACCATTCACCAACTTACCTCGGATTGAAAAAGTTCTGTGGATGCAGAACGAAACATCTCTACCAAAAGAAAGAAGTCCAGTTGCCATGACTAAACCTTCTGACCACTTCACCTGGATGAATAAAAATCTTCTTAGACATAGTTACTAGTTAGTGTTTGCAGGATTAGATTCTTCTAAAAATAATTTCATAATAATAAAATGCTGATGTATCATTTACAGATTAACCTGTTAACATAGGCTCCATCTCTAGTAATAAACAATGCTGCATTCACGATCATGCCGTCCATGCTACAACAATTGCTTCACCAGTTCGAGCACTGTGCTGGACACACTGTGCTGGTTTGTTGTGGATGCAGACATACAGGTACATTTGACAAATGATCAGCCCTTTTTCATTCTTTTTTTCCCTCTTCTCCCATGACAAGCTGCTGGAAACTGATCCACATCTCTGACTCCTGTCAACCTACATCCATCATAGATTCTTGCTGGTGCGAGTTATTTTTTCTGCAAAGCTGCTAGTACTAGAGGTGGAAGCAGTGAGGTGGGTCAAAGGGTCATGAGATTTAACAAGAGGTACCAGGGAGCTGAGCAGCAGAGAATGCAGGGTCAAAGACAGACCACTATTTTTCCCGTTATTTGTGTGTGTGCGTGTGCTGCTTCTGTCATGTGATGAGTTACTGAACGTATGTTGCGACTGGGTTTAAAAGAAGCCAGCTGACGCCTGACACACTGAGGTCCAACTCAGTCAGAGTCAGTGTGTGTGTGTGTGTGTGTGTGTGTGTGTGGCTGTCCCTTTATGGCTGTGTCTATATAAGAGGATTCTGCATTACAGAAATTTGCATGACAAAACCAGTGTTGGAATCCAACTTTAGTCATTCCAGTCAATGATTCAACATCTGGCAAACACACAGATATTTTAAATGCAGTATTCTTAGATTAAACATTTCAGGACGTTTCAATTAGCTTCCACATGTGATCCTCATAAATGAATTAAAATGCGGATTGACAAAGTGGGAGCAGTGGACAAGAATGAGCATGATAATTACTGGCAACAGCTGCCCAAAGGTCGTCTCCTTACTGTGAATTCCTTCACATAGGTCAGTGCATCTTGTTTAATCAGGAAGTAATGGAGTAAAACAAATAGCAAAAATATTACAGGTGTGCATTGATTATTCATTTAGAATTTGTGCTTCTGCATGTTGCATTGAGAGGGCACAGCTAAGTGTTTGTGTGTCTTTCTGCAACAAAAGATGCAGTCACTGCAGAAACGATGCTTGACGATCACACCAGAGCTCTATTTTCTGCCGTGCATTGATCTGTACTTACCGTTGACACTCAATCACGGAGACCTTGCGGCAGGGTCGGAAGCACAATATTTGTATCTACAATTTCCTCTAATCATTGGTTTTTGAGAGTGATGCTACAGATCTGCCACTCATGCTGCCATCCCTCCTGTCTCTTCTCCTGAGACTTGGCAACCCACTGAAAGATCCCTAGGGTGTTGCAAATGAACCCTGCTGTTACCCCAAATTCAAAAAAAAGCCTGGGGCTATAGAAGTGAGTCATTCTTTGAATTCAGTACTCATATCTTTTTCTTTGTGCTGTTTTACCCTCCTCTATTTTTGGGTGCTAATTAGGCTCAAGAGGTACCTAGAGGTACCAGAATTATTATATACAGGATCACTTTTTCTTTTTTACATCACAGTTCCTCCAAATGGTAACCAAGATGTGAGAGGGGAAGTGTGATAAAGAGTCATACATCATAATCCTATTTGAAAATATTTTGACGTTTTGGAGTTCCCCAGAAATCAAGACCATGTTATTTTTTTCTGATACTTTGGTAAAAGGGTTCCAAAAAATGCATGTGACTTTTAACATGAAACAGGAAATGTACAACTTTCAAGTCATCTGTCACAAACTTTAGTTCAAAAATTCTAAAGGAAAACTGTGAAAGTTCAATGCGACTGCCTGAGATGAGTCAGAAATCAGCTTCAATCAGTCAGAGCTTCATGCTTATTTAAATAATTCAAAGCAAGTCAGTTCACCTTATAACAACACGTTGGATCATGCAGCCATATTATGATGCAGAATATATGATCATACCATATTAAATGAAAATTAAATATCAGCCGTATATCATTTCTAACCATTCTTGGGAAGGACCGTGTTCTTTTGAATGCAAACTATTTCTCCTTGCTGCTGCAACACTTCAAAACCTTGTTTTATCTTCTTCTGACCACTTTTATTCCACACGCTACCGTTTCTCAGTCAATCAAATAATCAGTCGACCAAGCAATAAATCAATGATTGTATTTGCTTAAATTAAAAGAAAATATGTCTCCTCACAAACAGCACCAAATGTCAACATGCTGTACTGGTAACTACCAGCAAAAGAGTTCCAGAGGAGGACTGATAGACCCCCAGACAAAATTCTGAGTGAATAAGATTCTGTTTTAAGAAGGTTTTAAAAAATACATTTATGAAAAATATCTCACTAGACAGTCTCTGTATATGGATGTAGTCAGATGTGATAAGAAGCTCAATTCATGAGGCAAATATATTCTTAACACTCTGTTCTCGTTACTTGTTATGAGTAATGTATGTCACAAGAAGTATCAGTGGCATAAGCACATAGGTGTATTACATCTAAGATAAAATACCTAGCAGAACAATCAACATCACAGCTGAACGGTTGCATAATTTGGAAATCTGCATAGGAATCCTGCAGTCAATGTTCATTTATTAATGTAAAATCCAATCAGAACTTTAATGATGTTCAAACCTGCTTAACAAGAGGTCATATTACGATATTTTGAAATAACTGCACAGCACGCCAACCTGGTGTCAACTCATTTCACCAAAAATACATCACTAATTAAAGGTGGTGTGAGTGGTATATTGACAACTCATTAGCTTGTGCAGCTTAGTGGTACATGTAATTAAATATAATATTAATAATAAAATTTCTCCATTGAGAAAAAAAGTACCTGTCAAAGTTCTTTTTACTTCATTTGTGAATGTAATTTTGTTTTTATTTAGTTTTATATTACAGGTGGTGCTGGAGGTTCACATTTTGTTCAAATGGTAGCAGCATCACAGCATTTACCAAGAGACTGACAATTGCATATTGTTTATTTTCTCTTGCTTTTATTTGATTCCCACATTTACATAGTAAATATGGGAATCATATAAATATACATACATACACACACACATAAGATGTGTCCATCTTATCATTTTGCTTCTGGGTGTGACTTTGCTGAAATGAGAGTTACTACCTGCTGCATACACTTCACTGAAGTGATAATGGAGCATTCGGGCATTGCATAGAACTCAGTTGGTACCTCATATGACCCATCCACATTATAATGCAGTCCACACGTTATGACACGTAATGACAGACAGAACACTAACCTCCAGCAAATCATCACACTAACTTTCTCATGCATGGTTGTAAAGTCAATGTTGTGTTCAGTGCTGTCTGTCCCAAAATTGATGTCATTTAAAGTTAATGGAGGCCTTTCATTTTTCAACTTTGCCTCCTTTCATAACTCTCATTATTTGCTGCCCTGCTAGCTAATACATATGTACATTTGTTTAAAAAGTGGATTTAATTATATAATGTGGTTTTTATAAAAGCATATTTTGGAATACATAACAGGGGGAAAAGCAGAGTCTGACAGTAAAGAATCACTGACATCTCCCAACAGACCGCGTCACATAACACCATGAGAATGAGGCACTTATGTACTTCTGGGACAAATTTGAAATTCATGCACATCTGGAGTAATGACCTGCGCCGACATCCATCCATATGCTGTTTGCAAAGTGACCCTCAGCACAGTGAGTGCGACACCAAGGTTAAAATGAAAAGATCTGTGTCGGTGGGGACTTAGACTGACAGATAATTGTACTAATATGGAATACAATTTTTAAAAGCTAAACTTGAACCAGATTTCATTTGGAGATGACGCCACTGAAATGCCAAACACAACCACTGTGTGTATACAATGCTACTAGCCTATGAAGTTTTCAAAATGACTTACTGTGAATACAAATTGAGATGACCTTAACATAGTGTGAGCAGTACACAACAAGAGCTGAATGAACCAACGAGTTCATACACATCACAACTGGCATGTTTCTGAGCAACTGGATCCTTTCAGTGAAAAAGAAAAACACACAAAAACAACCAGTGCTGAAAGTGTTTTCTCCCTGAGATGAATCCTATATGATGGGAACATGCTTGTGCTTTTACAACGGTTCTATTCTGTGCTCAGCAATCCTTTGCTCATATGTAATTGCTGTAATAGCATTTCAAATTTGAGTTAGACTGGGGGAGTTACAGTAAGGGCACAGTACAAAAAAAGAAAACACTGCCCTGTAGCAAGTCTTGTTCTCTAAAACTTCCCCAAATTTCTTTCATTATTGGAACTGTGAACACGTAATAGTACTTGTCTGTGTGGCCTCAGACACACCGTTAGAAAAGTTTCCAGTCATTACAGAAGAATCTTCTTGGAGCACATATTATGTTATTAAGTAAAAATAGCTGAATTGACTATCATTCATTTTTCCTTTGGTTTCTTTCCTTATTAATTACTGACAAGTGAACAGCAGAGGCACACAGCAGCATAGCAAGCTTCTAGCCTAACTGACTTTGAAGTTGATAATTACTGTTAAAGTGACGTACAGCATGTCACCACACGAAAGCAAAGTGTAACGACAGACACTAAGTGTTTGCTGTGAAGGAAATGGATAAGCGGCTGAGCTGACAAGTGAGACCTGTACAGAAACAATCATTTACTTGCTGCTGTCCCACAGATACAGTAAGTCATCCAATACGTAGCTGGATATTCAGCACTGAATGCATTGTAAATGTATGACAAAACTCTTCAGAGCACACACGTTTATTCTATAGTGTACTTCCATATTTGCCGAAGCTTGAAGTAATGTGATTTTTCTGCTCCAACACAGTGACACAGCTCACACAGCTGCTGCGCTGCACAGAGCTTGAATGTGCCACAGCTTGACCTACATCTCATAAGGTTCAGTGTGTGTCTTTAAATATATGATGATGTAATAATTGCAAATAGGAACCAGTAAAGGATGGAAGTCAACATGCGAATGATTGATTACTGTCTGTAGCCTCATTCATTATAAATCCTGTCATGCACACAGGTCTGACACAGTTCTTTGCCGTTCAGGCCTTTGTGAAGATTATGTTTTCTATTAACATAATGAGGAAATGCTGTTAATTTACAATTTACTCAACATTATGTAAATCAGTGATCATGTTAAGGATCAAGGAGGTGCTGCTGGAGCTGATCCCAGCTGTCATTGGGTGAAAGGTGGGGTATATTTGAACCTATGTTTTAGATGCAGCTGGATATGGTTCTTAATTTTATTTTGTTATAATTATTTAAATCCAGTCCCTGATTAAAACTAACCCAATGTTGGATCAACATAGCACTTACACAAAAATAATGTTGACGCTGTGTGTGGGGAAATTACTCAAGTTTAATCTGATATATAAAGATGGTCTTCCTGTGAAATATGACACTGTCACTGACACAAATAACGATCAAAACATACGAATCTTTGGTTGGCGACGTCTAGAAGCTGCACATGACTGTGTGAGACCAACATAAAAACACTTCCCTTTGCTGTTATTGTTACCTGATGTAGGGTTAAATCTGCTCGACTGGCATACAATGTTTATTTGGTTCCTAAACAGGCTGGATGTTACAATCCGCTTTGAATAAATAAAACACGTTCATTTTAAATATATATTGGGTTTTTAAGGTGAGGTAATTGTGTCAAAAGATTTTTGACTAATGTTCAGTTGTTAATTTTAAACCTACACATACATCTGCAAAGGGCTGCATCGATCAACATCACAAAAACCTTGTTCTTAATGATTAAGTGGATAGGCATCTCATTTCTAATCTTCTAAGATGAGTGGCCTTTATGAAAGAGCATCTAAGTATCTGCACAAGGCAGTGGGCATGTAAGCTGCCACTTGACTTAATCCATCGTCTCATAACAAAATACAGCAGATGATAAGTACAAGGAAGCCGTCATCAGCATATTGAAAGATGGAAGCTCGTTGCTTGTAGAAATGTCTTTTAGCTC
The DNA here is from genome assembly GCA_032270685.1 of Microctenopoma stevenorrisi. NCBI lineage: Eukaryota > Metazoa > Chordata > Actinopteri > Anabantiformes > Anabantidae > Microctenopoma > Microctenopoma stevenorrisi. Next base: position 700,486 of record JAUMTR010000006.1, on the reverse strand, counting down.
CCTTTGACAGATTAATGGAAAAGAGCAAAGCCAAAAAGTCTGATGAAAGCAAAGCGTACACACAACCAGGCTCAGCCCCACTCCCCCCACTCACATAAGTAAGAGCCTTGGCATTAACAGCCAAGGGTTGGGCTCACATCTATGTTAATGGTATTTCAAAGTGAATGCAAAGTGTCAAAGTGTCACGGAGTATCTGAAGACTAAGAAAGGACAAGAGTAATATTTGACATGAAGTAAAACAAGTTCAGTGTGACCGGCAGCAGTAATGAGAAAAATTGAATTGATGGGATGAACACTGACTTCTCAACTGTATCAACACTCATTATGTCATATCACCAATTATGTGACATAATGTTTCGACGAGCAGGGATGTTAGAACATGTTCCACTTGTTTATTTGACGTTATTTAACTGCACAGGTTCACTTATATTTTGGAAGCTGTTATGGGCTGGCATGATCGCAGGTGGAGCCGTCGTCTTTAAACTTGAGGGTGAGTGTCAAGATATCCTTGGACAAGACAGCGACCAATACAATACCCTGAACCCTGATGTCTAAGAGGGTTAGTTTATCCACGAAAGACTTTCCCCAAGGGGAGAAATAAAGTATTAATTATTATTTCACCTGATTTATGTTTTCAGGCAACTTAGTAGTTTATTATATGTTCTTATCAGCAAGTACCAGCGCTTTCTGCCTGTGGCACAGAAAAATAAGGCACAACACATCCACGTATCCATTCATCTCCACACAGACCTATCTACCTACCTGTCTCAGTCTGTCAGATTTACAGAATGAGGCCTACCTACTAACTAAACACCCAAGTTTCAGTGCTGTCCAAGATCCAAAAGCCTACTTATAAAAGTAAGAAAAGTAAATGTTTCCGTCCATCTGCATTTTGAAAAAGGCGCCGGAGACTGTGGAGACAGGGTGCAGTTGAGTTTTGTCATGTTGATTCATGTTGAGACTGTCATTATGAAGCAAGACAAAAATTCCACAAAGAAACATTAAAAGGAATGCATAATTTCCAACAAGTTCTTCTGCTTTCATCTTGGCTACATTCTGTTTGAAACTTTCATTCATTTCTGTTACATTCTTTTTGAGGTGAGGGTTTTGCCTCCAGTCTTAACACAACTATAATGGTGCCATCTGACCTAACTTGAAATCTTATGCAAGTCCCCAATTTATCTTAAATGAGGACAAAGACAAAGGAGCACTGGTTAGGGTTAGAGAAAGTTGGCTGTTTTGTTGATGTGATGTGTTATCCCTATTAAGCCAGACCAGAGTCCTTCTCTAACCTTTACATTTAAGTTCTGTTCATAACAGGAAATATAAAACAATACAAGGATAATTTGGTAGAAAAGAAATATATGCTCTGTGAACTTGTTGATATGTTCAGTATCAATTAGGAATGGAGGCATGTCTCTGATGTGGCCTACTGATACATGCTGAATCTGCAGATATTCAGATAAAATCAGTTAACAGCAAGTAACAGCATGAACGTTTTGATATTTTTACTGATGTCACTTGTTCAAAAAGTTTTAACTCATGATAATTTAGAATGAAATAATGAGAGAATGAGTTGAAATGAGGATGAGATGTATAATTCTGGTAGATTATCAGGAGCTACATACACACTCGTTTCTCTTGTGTAGGTTCACAGACGGAAGTTCTTTGTTTTGCCGTAGATAAAATCTTTGTTTGACTCTGTAGCTACATAGAGCATATTTAACTGATGAGTTACCAACAGGTTTGATGTTCAGTAGCACCAGCTGGTGCTGGAGATGTCAGTACTAACTGAATGTGAAGTAGGGATTAGATTTAGATAAGCTTTACTTTGGATTGGTCACATTCCAACCCTCTGGATGCCTAGATCCATATCAGACCACCTCTAGTAAAAACATATTTGTAACTTGGCATTTAGGTGAATTGCAAACATATGCTTATAGAAAGCACAGTATGCCCCCACCCCTATCTGCTTGTGTTTGTGTTTAGTTGTAATTCTTAGGACCCAGGTTTGAGATGTGTAAGCTACTGTCCAACAGAAAACGAACTATGGAAAACCTGGGAAAATACATATACAGTACAAGAAAATGGAAGTGAACGACTTTCAATATTATCTTAGATATATTCCTAGGACATCTGTTGTGAACAGCTCTCTTCATGTCTTCATTAGATGGATGTCTGGGCTCTGACTGGGCAACCCTGTCTCTAAAAGTTACATTTGTATAGGACGAATCTGCATCGTTAGTGATCAGTATCTCCACAGTGAAGGTGAATGACAAGTCACAAACATACTGATACTGAACATATACTCAAATGTTCACAGCTAACATATTTTTTATGCCAAAATATTCCAATCTACATCCGGTTTTACTTTGTTTGCTGTGTAGTTTCTTCTTCTTAGATTCAGAACATTACCTTGTCATACTTTGACAAGTATGGTATGGGTATGGTAATATGACAAGTAATCATATTACCATACCCTGATAACCTTGGGAAGTCATTCCCCCCTCCATAATGGTATGCTGTCCAGGTTCACAGGCAGCAAAGCAGCTCCAAACCTTGATCATCCCATTACCATAGAAAACTAAATTGGCACCACTGCACACCATAAAGTCATGTGAACACATATAACCATGCTCCACTGCCCAAACATATAACTGGCTGGTCATCATCATTATTAGGGGCACTGATGATGAGCAAACCTAGCTCACGTTAACGCATGTACATTTGATTAAATTGCACAGGCTGATGTCGCAATTGCAATTAATCAATTCAAATCCCGACAAAAACACGAGATAATTCCTTACCAAGCCCTCTAAGACTAGTGCTACGGATGCACAGCAGATCTTAGACAGTTAGAGTGTTTGACCTGACTTATTACATCAAGATGTGACAGTACAGGGACAGTCGTGATCAGAACACTGATTAAATACCAGCCAACACCAGGCATCAACTTTGAAAATAATCCCATTTCAATGGGTTGCATTTGATTCATACAAAGGACAATGTTTACAGTCTGGTCTTGTGGCACCTTTCAAAGTCAGCACACAGAAAGTTATTTCAAATCTCCAGCACAGTCTCTTTTCAACCTTGGAACAACGCAGTTAATAGCAGAGAGGGAAGGAGCGAGCAGTTCACAGAGCTCCAGAATCAGAATATTAATGATACTTTGAAGCTTCCAGCTAGCAACAATGATCTATGAATTTAATATGCTCAGACAATTCCCTCAGTCAAAACCCAGTGGATAAAGCAGAAGGCATGTGCACTTACATTTATTTGTTCAATGAAGTGCCACGCTGAAACAGGACTGGAGAACACAAACGGCCAGGAAGACAAAAAGTCATCAGGCGGTTAATAACATCATGATAACCATCTGTGTGTTGTGGGAATATGCTTTCCTCATCCATATCACAGTTCAGCAGTGGCACCCTCAGGAGAACAACTTTCTCATGCTGTGCTACCTTTGTGCTCACGTTGATATATATGAACGGATAAACTTAACACAGTCACTTTTCAGGCAGACCAAATGCATTTAATCTTGTTTACCACTTTATGATTCTTTCTGTCAATGCATGGCTGATCTTTATTCATATTTTTCCTCTTGTTTTGAGACAGTTCTTATAAGAGATAAGTCACATTGGACTCACTGCGACGTTAAAAATAGGAAAAGTCAGGAAAGATGCTCTCATTCCCAAAACTGAGAGATCTGCTTTCAAATATGAATGTATTAGAAGTAACAGGGGCATCCAGGGACTGTATATAATACATAAATGCTATTTTAAATAATATACTATTTTCCAATAACAAAATAAATAAACACAACAGCGAGCAAACTGTTTGGAATTTACAACAGCTGCCTTCAAACCACCATCTGGCCCTTAAATGTCCCAAACAATCAGATTGCACCCGTCATAACCAGCTTGTACGCTTGGCCTTTGACACATAGTAAAAAGGAAAGATTGCTGCTGAAACCGACCAACGCACAAACAATGAGGTAAGCTATGCTGGGAAAATAAAAAGTATTACAGGTACACCACCACTGAGCGTCTGAAGTGGTGATTTTAATGCAGCTGAAGTGTGTTGCCTGCCATACTGAGGACTGTTGCACTATCTCCATAATGGGATGGAAAAGGGCCTGGAGGTTTGGTATGCAGGGGAAGGTGAACAAGAGCAGAATTACCTGACACAGCTTGTCCTCCAGACATGGGAGGAGAACAGCTTTAAAGCTAATTATTTTCAGGGTAATCAACAGCGATTTACTTCTTCAAATGCAATGAAAAATGACATGTCAGACCGGGAAAATGGGCGAAGGGGGGTGAAAGGTGCTAACTTTGATGTTTCAGTGCTGCCTATTATGTCAGTTGAGCACAAAATGTATTTGTTGCAATTATGCAGAAAAGAAGAAGTCGTAACAGCTTGCATTAGGACAAGCATCACACTCACAGACACTGTGATGAGGAAATAAAGCTTCTCAAAACGCAGTCCTGAGTAAGACTCGGCTAAATGAACAAACTCTGTGAGACCGCTCAGTTCAACACTTTCAGTGCATTAGCAACTAATGGAGAAAAGCTGGAATGTAGCCACTGTGGAGTGGCTCCGCCGTGCTAAAGAGAAGCGCATAATCATCACATGGCATTATGTTTTTAATCAGCATATTAATAAAACAGTGGGCTCTAAATCTGTGCTCATAGGAGACAGAGAGATTCTCAAATCCTTGCATCTGTGATTTACAGCTGGGAGGTGTTAAGAATGTCTCTTGAATATCAACGCTGTACAACAGAGGCATCTCAGCGCACACGATCCTCCATTTTATCTGCCATGCCTGTATTAATCCCACTCTAATCCTCAAGTAAATTTTAAAGTCCAATGTCCTTCTCTGCAGGATTCCACCAAGACAGACCATTATACTCCTCTTTGTTCCCTTAAGCTGTGCTTGAAGTGAACCAAGGCAACTTTCAGATGGAGAAAAGTTTCTGAATCTTCTCATATCCTCAGAGATCTGTCAAAGCGATTTCACATACAGGCTTTACTTTGAAAGTATGAGTCACAAGTGTGATTTGTATGATTTTCATTGTATATTTCAGTGTAATGAGTGGTGCCACAAGGATTCAACACATGACACTGGAAAGGAAATGAAATCCCAGTCAACACAAAGCATGTGGTGTATACACAGGGAGCTTTGAAAGCTTTGAATAAATGTAGAAAAAAAAAGAGAAAATTATGAATCCTTCCACAATTTAAAAGTCACATGCGCTTGAGATTTTGTGTTGAAATCATAAATGAGCATCTGATTACAGTGTTTTCCCCCATGTGGCACCTGGTCTTCAACGTCCCCATTTCCTAGGCTTTTTGAAAGGGAGAGGCATATTTTGCAGAAGGTCTGCTATTCTGCTGAAATGAGATTTTTTTTCTTTACTGGGATTCTCCTCCCACTTAAATAATTACATTTTTTCTAGGGCACTTCACTTTGCACAGGAAAAAAAGGGTAAAAAGGAAAAGGCTTCCGCTGTGAAACTGGTGGACAGGAGAAACCCGAGTCCAGGGCTCACTCAAGTATTCATTGATCTACTGCGACTCTTGGATGTGATGACATGAGCTGTAGCTAATATGCTTATACTGCTTATGGTGTCTAAGATGCAAATATGTATTATCATGCAGGATCACATTGTGTGGCTGCAACGAGCTGACTCACTCGCAGACACTTACCTGGTGCTTATGGAAATGTTGTTTAAACCCTGCTAGAAACTCTAGTATTGCATAGACAACAATTATGCAGACTGCACTGACATAGAGCGCTTTGAAGGAGACTACAGTCCACATTTAAAATACTGGACACAGTTGTCTGCCTCCATTAGGTGTATCTTTTTTCACATTTATTTCTGAGAACTGGCCTAGATGCAGATGATCTCTCATTCACAGTATCTCAGTTATGAAGCAATGAATGTCTGGGCTGTTCAGGTGCCGCAGGGCGAGCTAGAGGAACAGAGACAAAGAGGAGAGGAGGAGAACAAGAGAGTGCAGATATCATGACTCAAATACTCACTGCAGACAGACCACAGACCATGAATGCCAGTAGCCTACTTGAACTTTTTAATCGTTTAAAAAAAACGAGCTAATCTTAGCTGCAGCTCAATGCTATGGAGCCCGGGAGGTGCCACTGGGCGAAGAAACTAAATAGTGCAAACAGATTACTAAATTTAGCAAATGGATTACTAAACCGTGCATACACTTTACTAAATAGTGCCGTGCCCTCTAGCAGCTCCAATAAAGCCACAAAACCATTAGAGTTTCTAGATGAACTGTGCAATGTGGTGTCCTGTGGGGAATCTAAGACGTGTTGACTGCTTCTTTTTTTCCTCCTTTTATATTTGATAAGATTCCTGCTTGTTATTGCTTGTGATTTCTATTGTGTTATCAGTGTTGCTGTGTGTTTCCAATTCTCAAAAGCTGAAAGGTTTCCCTCCACATATGAAATGGCAGCACACGGCGCACACGAGCTGACATTTCACATTTATCTGCATTCACTCCCATGCACAAATAATGTAACACTGACAATAATAAAAGCAGACATGATATTCATTGAGATGGATTGAGTGTCCACCTCTGTGCAAGCTGATTTTGCATACTGCATAGAAATGAACAATGTTTGGCTGAAACATAAAAAGACACTTTTACTAATCTGAAAACCATTGCATGCTTTGAAAACTGCTTAATAGTCACTGAAGTATATGTGATATTTAGGAAATGGGCCTGCAAAATTACTGATCTAATCTTTCACATGCTGGGAATGCTGGTTGTTAACAGTCTAAATGTCACTGTGATTGACAGTAAGTGCCATTTGTAGTGTTTTAGCTGTGCACAACGAGCCCCCTGCAAAGCCTTGCTTTTCATTGTCCTACTGTATGGAGAAGGTCTGGAACGAATGTCCTAAATTATGCATCAGAGGTCATTTCATGATCCACCTGTGGTGCACCAAAGATCAATACGTCATTTTCTTGTGAGATTAATGTCTGTAATATGCCACAATGCTCCTAACCTTACGGTCTGCATGCAGGGTCTGGGGTGAATGCCTATGAGCAAGAAGGCTGCACCAGATGTAACATACAGCGTATAGTCCTATTTAACTAACATCTCCACATATCCACCCTGTAGCTATACTGTTCACCTCCCATATGAGGAAACGACCCAAAAATAATTTAATATAAAGAAAGGCTGCAGCATAAAGGAATATGGTAAAGCCTCAAAAAACGACCTCCGAGCTGAATCAATGTCAATATGAACAGTGAATATAATATTGTTCAGAAAAGTTAAGTGTATCTACTGTAACTATCTCTATATCCAGAAATGATTCGCTCTCTATTAGAAAACCTCTAAGTACTTGGGATAAATTCCACTCTTGGGGTTTAACTACATTGCTAATTTGTTGGGTTTAGTTTTAGTTAATGGGTTGGTATTATGGGGCATATGGTGTCCCAGAGGCACCGATCACTGATGAGACTATCTCCTCCCTTTGGAGACGAGTTTTCATACTTTCATATGCAGTTAGTATGCACAGCCAAAGCATAAAACATGTATCTCATATCATCACTGGACTGTTTCTATGAGCTAAAAATGCTAAAAATGAGTGTTGAAAATACATAGGAGCAACAGTCAGGTCCAAATACGAAAGCCATTTCAGTTCCCTGCAGCCAGAAACACAACCGACACAGGCACTGTGGTCTTAATGCCAGTTACATCTATCCTCTGCTACCTTCTGCTGATCCAAGCAGCCAAAGGATTTAGCAATTATCTGTTGAAGATAACCTGGCATCAAGTAATTCATTCATTTCATCAAGCAATTTGTATTCTCCCCAGTAAGTTGCTGCTCGCGTGTGTTGAAAACCATCCCAGGATTAGATTAAGAAACCGACTGTTGCAGGAACTTCTCAACATCTCTGTTTTGGTTTAGTTTCGCGGGCTGTGTGCCGCTCATTGGTTCACAGATAGCAAATAAGAACTTCATCCTTATCTTTCAGAAACGCGCCTAAGTACTTGACCACAGATAACAGATGCTGCTCCTGTTTTTGATTGCAGCACCTTGGAGAAGTCATTGTGCAGTTAATATGCATGTATGAAACATGTCAAACATTTAGTCATTGTTTTCCATTAAATCATACATTTCATCCCACAATTTGAATGGGAAATATTTTCTGTCAGTTGATGAACCTTTGAAGAACACAAAGTCTTCATCATAGAAACAAATCAGCTGATACTGTATGTTCTCTGTTTATTTATTTTCTATGCCAATTTCAAATGTGAAGCACTCTTATTTTACATAGTCTTTGATGTTCAATACATGTCCACAGGTAATGGAGTCATTTAGTGTTTCCACTGTTATTTTTTCTCTGTGGTGGTCCACACCACAATTTTGGCTGCCGTGGCAAAAAGTTCAAATATTGCTGCAACCAATAAATCATCAAATCAATGTACTTGGTGATTCACTTAGCAAATGTATCAACAGAATGTTACATACATGTCTTAATATTTTTTTTACCTTAGCTGGAAAATGGACTGAGCTGAAAAATGGACTGTTCCATTTCCACTTTTACCAAAGAGGCATGATGGTTAATGTGTAATACCATTAAAGCATGAGCACACTTCTCAAACTGTGACCACTTAAGCTGGTGTTCACTGTATTTCTGATTAAGAAAGGATGGTACCAAACACCAGAGGCCACGCTGACACTAAACTTAACCATCAAATAGGTTTCTGTGAACAAACATGAGATGAAAAGTCATATTAAGAGTAGGACGAGAGACAGTGGGTGAAGGAGGAAGTGTGTGTGTGTGTGTGTGTGTGTGTATGGACAGACGTCAAACTGCCTAGTGTGGGGTGTCATTGTTCATAAGTGATCAGTCTTTTACTTTATTGAAGAACATCACATAGAAAATGACATAAAAACCCTTTGTTCCAACAAAAACACTGCTCATAAACACAATATGTTTAATAATCACTGAATATTTGTCTCCTATCCAGTTTTCACACACATATCTACAGTAGGAGTAGATTACTTTTTTCAAAAATCAATTTTTTTAAGTGGCATTTGCTATTTTTCTCAATGAAAAATGTCCCAGCAAAGCTTGACAAACTGTGGTCCACAATATTTGCATTGCCAAAATGTGTGCGCAGCTCGCCTACATCATTTGTGTTTACAGACTGTACAAGGATCTATTGGATCCATGATGAGATCAATCTGCATCCAAAAGTCAAGTGCCATCTGCAGCTTCCACTGCTGCTCACAAAAGCTAGAAATCATATGACGGGAAAATCATTGTCATTATCAAGTGTCACTTCTCTGCAAAATACAAATCATATTAATACTAGTCTTGACTAGCTTTTGACTACAAAGCCTGCATTACACCTCGGCTTAGGTCTGTTCAGTACAGGCAAGTTCCTTTTAAAAACAACACATGGTGCATTTAACTGAGAATAATGTGCCTCTGAAATTGGACAGTTCATTTGATATCAATGATTCTTGTAGAATCAGTATATTACTGTGACTGATGCAACTGTATAAATTATATAGAAGAGTTCTCAAGTACTGAGTGCATTGTTTCAATATGTATCAAAGAAAGCCATCAGTAATAAAGCGCAGAGAAAATAAAGAGATGAGCCTCTATCTCACCAGCCTTTCTCTGATGTTAACTGCTCTGCTCTAATTATGGCAGGGACAATAAGAAGATTACCACTGGCGAAATGTATGTCTCTGCCTGCCTCTTGTCTGCAGCTCGCCGTTCCCCTGCCATCTTGGAGGCTCTCCTCACAGACAAGCCTATTCATAATGCAGCTGATCACAATCTCGCTTCTTCTTCTCTCCCTCTTTTTTTTTGATAGTTTCCTCCTCTGTTATGACATCAATTCATCTCCACCCCTAACTATTCTCTCGGGGTTACGGGCAGAAAGAAACTGTGGGAGTTCTGCAGATGAAATGGGGGGAAAACTTTCAGTTTAGATTCTACTTCATCATACGAACAGAGAGTTAAGTGAATGTAAAAGCTGACAAAATAAGAAAAGTCATTTTGACAGTATCTCTACTGCAAAGTCGAGAGCTATAGTCTCTCAGTGTCAGACTAGAAACTGGGCGGCTAACTCATGCTGAACTGGTTCATTTCCCAGTCTAATGCATATAAGCAAAGACCTATGAAGCACTCACTGATCTTAGGTCCCTGTAGTGAGTGGTCTGTGGAGTATTGGCAGCACTTAATGTAGCGTCTGTTGAGAGGGAGCTTTCAGTGGATGAGATGCATTCTGCTGTGACCCGGACCACTGAGGCCCTGGGGAGCAACCAGCAATTTCCACAAGGTCAACAGTTAAAGAAATAACTAGGACAAGCAACACAGAGCAAAAAAGTAAAAAGAATGCTCAACATTCAGTCAGCTGTCTCCCCAAAACCATTTTCCCACCGGCTTGTCAGTCACTAGTGTGTCTATCATTGAGTTTTTTCAATTGCGAACGACAGGAGGGGGGAAGCAAAAGGACAAGATATGACCTCTAAAGAGGGGAGTGTTTGAAACAGGCTCGTGATGGAGCAGGCTGATGTTCAGAGAATTGAAAACCACAGTGACTTTCACACTGAGGTTGAGAACACAGCGTGCTATCTGCTGCAGATTTCCCCTCAGATGATGCTGTTAGTGGAGTCATAGCCATAAAAATAAAGAAAACGGATGGCGGTTTGTCCATGTGACATGGTGTCCATGCTCATGAGCAACTACAAATAATTGACCGCTTCCTGTCACTCCTTAAAGATTCACACAATCAATGAGATGTTACTATTACATAAGATAATCGAAGTAAAGCTTTAAATGACCTTTATTGAGTGAAGAAAAGTGCAATCAAGCGTTTGCTGTGGCATTATCTCTCCCCATTATCACTCTTTCCAATTGTTTCTATTCAGTCACTATGGTGGATTTTCAAACAAGAAACAATGACAAATATGCAAAGATAATCAGCAAACGTCTTCACAGCCCTGTATGAGGACTGCATATTCCAGAAAAACACAATCTTTAAGAAACAGAGGAGACCCGTCTTTAGAACTTGTTGTCCCTGTGGTGTTAGCTGTGTTTTGTCCTCTCTCTCTGTACCTTTCTACAGGCCTAAAAAAATGGCAATCATTTTTGCAAAGAAGCATTTTAATTAATAATGTTTTTGTAATTTCTAGGTTAACTACAATGTTCTGTATCTCGTTATATTCTGTAAGGTCTTAAACCTTAAAATGGTAAGTGCCTTGCAATGACTCTTTGTGCTCTGGTGGCTCTGTTTTGTTTCTGGCAGGGTTTGGGTTGACTTGTTCTTAAAGAGAACAATAATCGCTGCTCTGAATGATCACCTTTATACTCTGATGAAGCATTTTCTTCCTGATGGGAGCGCTCTCTTCTGGAATGCCATCTGGGCACACTGAATGTGTTAGTGACTATCTGGTCAACAAACCATTCAAAAGATGTTTTTGGAAGAATGGCCCCTGTGCGCCACTGAAACAACTTAATTATACCTTGGTATTGATTCTACTTAAGTCTGTGAAAGGGATGGAGAACGTTTCTTACAAACAATTCTCATTTGGTGTTTTGTTGATGGTGGTGAATCTGATGTTGTTAATGTTGACCACAGGTCAGCATGAGAGAAATGTAACACTGGCCTTGGTCAAAGCATGTCAGTCACCATTATTGTGCTACTTGACTGAAAATAATCAACTGACTCAAACTCAAAAGTGTAGCTGTGTTAGTATTCAGTCATTCCACTGCATTTATGCAGCAGTGGCGGGTAAGTCCTATGGGATAACAAGTATTCTTGTAAACAGATGGTTTCAGGTACAGGTAAAAAAACAAGAAACATCAGGTGTGTGCTGGCGTGATCAAAATCGGAGAATTAGCTGCAAGCTGCAGTTGCAAAGTGGCAACAAAAGTGAAGTTTTAGGATAGATTTTCCAGTTCATTTCCATTCAGTCTCATCTCATGTCTCGAATAACAATACAATTAGTTCTGTAATCATCTTTTGTAGCTGACTTTAACTGCCTTTTCCACACTTTTAGCGCTGCTGCCCTCAGGGCATTCTACTTTTCTGTTATCTTTACCCAAATGAGAGCAAATTCTTGTTTACAATATTGCTTTCATGTCAGGCAGGTTTCTTTTAACAGTGAAGCATTGAATAGTAAATACTGTGTGAAAAAATAAGAACACTCACAAATCCTGCCATTATTACTGATTGTAAATGTATAGTTACTATCAGTGCTACTAATGTTACTACTGCTACTAACTACAGTGCACATAAGGTATCAGTCATTAGCCATGAAGAAAACAACAATAGCATTTTTTTTCTATAGCAACAAGCATTAGATGCCACGAGACACATCCCTCCATTATCCCAGGCTCTACACATGCCCTTCTTCTTTTCTCCTTCTCCCAGCAGCCTTGGAGCTGACATGGACCTCCCTTTCCCTCTGACAAATATCAATTACAGGCTTGGCTGAGGCGAGTTTCTGAAAGTTTAGGCTCCGCTGGGATCTCATTGTGAATTGGACTGCTTGACTCTCAGCATTGGAAAGGATCTGTAGAAGCATGGCCCTGTCTGTCTTCATGCTAAGCCCTGACACATCCTTTATAGCAGTTTGACCCTCACTGACATGGCTGCAAAGCCCAGGGGAGATCAGGCACTCATTTGATGGTGCCTGGTCTACATTTGTTACATAACACAGTGATGTGCTTGGGATTCTTTCTAAGGCGGCAATTGAGCAGAAACAGCTACCCTAAAAAACTTTTACTACTGACATGTATCTTTTATCCCTATGTGACATAGGACCACGATGAAGTCAATTGTAGTCTAGCATTTACTTTACTTTACTTTACTTTGCTTTGCTTGGCAGATGCTTTTATCCAAAGAGACTTACAGGGAGCTAGCACTGCGTGTCTGGCTCAGGGACACACCTGGTAGGAGATGGATTAGGAGTCAGACGGGATTTGAACCTGCGACCTTCTGCATCCCAGTCTGACGCTTAACCCATTGAGCTACCAGGCCATTTATTCAATTATGAAGTAAGTATTGCTGCTATAGTGAAACTGGGTAAAAGTAAGGTGACTCAATTGGTATTCTGAGTTGCAACTTATACATTGTTACTTATTTAGCGGCATTGGTTCCCAGCAAAATGCTTCTAGTGCCTTGACATGCTTTTACTTTGAAGTGCTGTTTCCTTCTGTTGGGTGACTTACGGGAAACAATTAACTAGCTAGCTAGATCTAGCTAGCTAGATCCACAACATGACCAAGTGCAAATAGCCAAGAACGCAGAATAAGTCAATTATGGTTTTACTGACATTAAAGACAGACAAATGCCCTGATGAAAATCATGACAGCACATAAAGTATAAAACCAATGTCACCAACAGAAACACGGGATGATGAGAGGAAACGCAAGAGTGGCCATAAAGAGTGTTGCCAAGCAACAAATTTAACTGGTGACACTATGCTGGTGTTAAGCTAAACATTTGTGAAATAAATTTGGTGCTTTTGTGCAAACCAAGTTTGCACAAAAACTAAAAGTTAAACCACAGGTTATTAACCACATATAAACTTGAAATACAGTGGCTATAGTTGGTTAATGAATAGACAGAGAAGAATACAGTGCTGCAGCATTACCACCATCCTGACATTATTTAAACTTGACTTAATTCTACCTCCAAAACAAGGTAGAAATGATAAAGCATCTGTAATAACCAGGATATGTTGTGCTGTATTCTACAAGGAAGCACTGCATCTCTCCAGGCCATGTCAAGACAGGGAACGTCAGGACCCTCTGTGCTGCTCTTGAAGGGCACCTCTTTTGTGCTGAGCGAGCAGCAACTGTTTCTGAAAGGTCAACAAGGCCTGTTAGTGGGTGAGCTGTTGAGATATCTCCATCACTCAGATGTCCTTCCCAGCGATTATCTCACTCAAATATCACAAGTCGTGAAGCGCTTTACGCGTGATCTTATGACTGATGTCCTTGTTGAAAATGATCACCAACTTTAGAAAGGTTACATCCATCAAGATGTCCTCTTGCTTTGTTATGTTGATGTACAGCGTACTTTGGCTTAAAGTCCGGGCCAGGTCCATCATCTCCTGCGACACGATCTCAAACATGGTGAAGCTGAAGCGTTCGTCATGATGAATGGATGTAGTGCTCAGCCGCCAGGCACAGGCGCCTGAACCAACAATATAGAAATATGACCACAGCTGTTTATTTTGATACCTCTACATGATGCCAGACAGTCCCCTACACATCCAAGTGTTTCCTGTGTGCCCTCCAAATTGGTGTAGCAGACACCCCGCCTTCAGCAGCTCTGTGCACCCCGGCTAGCTGTGAAATATTTTGTTAACATGTTTATGTTGGCAGCTTAAAATAACATCCTCCAGTGAGACTGCTGTAATATCCTTTGACAATCCAATTGCAAACATGCATTTGGCGGCTTGGTATTTATCTGGCCATATATTTGATTTTCTCATTCCTTCCTGTAATAGCGCCGGTACAGAGTGGATAGTCCTTGAGGCACTTTATAGATGAACGAGCACTGTTCATTTGTTTAAGTTTGTTATTGATGCAAATGAAGATAGCAGCTCAATTAAGGTTCTAATGCTGCTAGTCATTTCTGTATACAATAAGGCTCGAGTGGGCTCTGACGGTGCTGCTACCCAGGGCATGCTTTTATTATAATAGCTCACATTAGCTACAATAATTCTTGGACTTGAGCTGTTTGTACATGCAGCAGCAGATGAAACCTGCTGCAATCCCAGAGGTAGAGCAGGCCGCAGTAGTCTCTAAAGAGTCTGACACATGTGTACATAAGTAAGTAGTAGTAGTAGTTCAAGTCAAGTTTTTGTCATTGTTTATCATACACAGCGGATCTCTTATACTCTTTGGAGAAAGCTACACTGTCCTGATGTTAACACATTCTACTGTTTCTCATTAAAAGTGTAAGGTAAACATGATGAAACCAGGCCTGGTGCAGGGTTTGTGCAACTCTCTGAATGAATCAACTTGCTCTAATTGTATAAGCTCTAGATTTACTGAATATACAAACGAAATTTTTTTAAATTACAATGAATAAACATTCAAATATTTTCTGTTAGGGTACAAAATGAAATTTTTGTCATGGAATGAACCTCATTCTGCTGACCCAGATGTTCATCTTCTACATAATTCAACAGCTGGCACTAAATCAAGACATGTTCCTTCCCAAACCCTCCAAAGAGCCGAGACCACCATCTTCCAGCTGCTTCCACACGACATGACTGATCAAAGAAAGACTCCAGTGAGGTGGGACATGACAGAGATTGAGCCCATTTCTTTCGAGACTTTGTTGACACTGTGCAAAGCTAAAATGCCCCCGGCAGGTCTTTCCTGCTGCCCAAAGGATAAATCCCACTGAGCTCATGGGATCCCCTCAATTTGAGTTCTTACATAAAGCAGTAACAAAATAAAACACAAACCAAAAAAAGAGTAAATTGTGTTGTTAGTGGTTTGACTAATTAGGGTTTTGTTGAATACCATATGTTGTCAGTATAAACCTGACCCTCTAAAAATGAAAACAAGGTAACACGTCTAGGAAAATGACAGGTGGTTTTATAAGAATTATTAAAAGCTGATCTGAACTTCAGGCTAACAGTTGTAGGTGCAGACACAATGAAATAAATGACAGTGTCTGTTCATAGTAATGATGAAACATTACACTCTTTCTGTTACAAGTGCAACATGTCAGAAGGCATCACGTGTCAAGTTTTTGCTGGTCCAGAAGAACATTTTGTAATTTACTACTACACTGGATGTAGAGGAACCTAGCAGTCTATCACTTCAAACAAGCTGCTTAAAATGACTAAAAAAAACTAAATATAATAACTAAAAATAACAAAATAACAGAAGCGTATGTAGGAATAATAATGCTGATTTCAAGCCTGCTGTTGTAAGTAAGGACTTTTACTTAATAAGCAGGGCAGCAACAGCATATGTGCTTTTAATAAAGGCACTGAACGTGGCAAGGCATTGTCATATAGACATGTCAGCACAGAGCCCAAAGACTATAATTGGAAATAGATAGATAAAGCCTGCTAAGACTAACAAAAGAAGCTTTATTTTTCCTGTAGTGCCACCAAATTACAATTGACTGTGTTGGGTCTCACATCCCGGCGGGGATTAGAGGTCATCTGTTCGCACAGATTTCCACTGTGGGTGTGGGAAAGTTTGTAAATGAGGATATTGAACTTAGTATAAACATTCTAAAGGGAATAAGCTTCCCGGGGATCTCTGGCTTCTTTTTCTCAACTTCAAATGCTCAGGAACTGAAACTGATTGGACACTTTATCTTTTCATGTGGTATTTGTTAGAGCAGCAATACATTTTAGCATTTAGTTTCACAGCAGATCTTTGTGTTGAGATATCTCTACTTAAAACATATTTATGGAAATATGTCTCTACCTAAAGGGCAATAATTCATGAGTGAAGAACAAGCTGATTGGACAGAGAGTTACTTTCCTTGGCCGCCATGTCAGGCACATTCATTCCCAGTGGTTTCATGGCTATTAGACAATATTCAAAATGCTACCTGGTGAGTAAAAAACTCAAGGTCAACAGGTGAGTCTGTAAAATGGGAATCTTTTTTTAAAGCTGGTTCGCTTACACAGTGGATTTTTTCTGGTATTTTGTGAATGCACACACAGTATAGTACACACACGCATGCATGCAAAAAAATGCAGTTGGCCTTATTAATCAACTCAATTTGCATATTTAAGGATGATATTAATTATATATTATATATTATATAACATATATTTTCTAATGTGTTCTGCATTCTTATTGCCTTATAGGTGCAAGATACCACCCCACATCCTCCCCCAAAAATACAATTAAAAAAAAAAAAGGCACCAGAACATACAGAGGAAAACAAATCGAATGTAACCGCTTTATTATTTCCTTCACAGCATCAGTTCTCAGGCTCATTTGAGTCACCATCACAGTCTTCTTTGCACACATGCAGTCAAATGTGATACCTCACACACAGTGTGTATGTGAGTGGCAGTATAAGAATAATAATCACAAATAAATTATTCCTCTTGGTTTATTAGTACAAAAAATTAAAACATTCAGTTTAAAAAAATACTGTCATAACAATTTCACTGTAATCATGTATAATTTCATACCTTTTCACCTCTAGACCAGACCTAGACCTGACCTCTCACCCAATGTCATGTGCAATAGCACACCTCAATCCCCCCTGCAGGCATGACGTGTTGTCGGCTAATGAACATACAGACACGTACCTTCTCTTTCATAGAGCTGCTGTGTCCATATTTAGCTTAATGTCCTTATCCCGTTTTACAGCAAGCAGGCGTGCTCTGCAATCAACGACAGCTGATGCTTATCCTAGAATTCCTGCTGGTTTGTCCTATTTTGTCATCTGATCAGTAGCTACAAGGTTGAATCCAAGGTGATACTTCTTAAAGTGCTGCAGCTATTCCCCCTGTGCTCCGGTCATTCTTCCTCAAAGTGCTTTGATGGTGAAACAGTTGAAAGAGTGAGAAGGCCAGGGGGAATCTAGAAGCTCAGGAGTACAATGATGATATTTACACACAAATATGGAAATGTATAAGAAGAAAAAGTGTTTATGAGCAGCCTTTTGACTGAAAAGCTTTCTTAAATTAAAAGCTGCAGACTGTCATCTCCAACAGCTAGTATAACACATGACCCGTGCCCAGTATGGCACATAATCACCCCCATGAGTTAAAGCATTTCCTTTCTTATAAAAGCCCTTTGACACAGTTACATTATATTTTAGAACAATGATTTACCTGAAATCCCGCACTGCACATTACAATGCCATGAATATTTTATGCAAACACGCAGAGATGTAATCGGCATCTCTAAAACGATTAATGCACCTCCAAAGTGGGAACCTATTAGTATCCATTTATTCCTTTACCAATGACAGACACGGTTGAGAGTGATTTACTGAAAAGCTACCTATTTGTATAATCCACTTCTCCCCCAGAGCTTAGAGGGTGAATAGCACAAACATATTGACAGAACACTTCATACTTCATGCACTTCATGCATATCCACCTGCTAAGTAGATTTTTGTTGAAGACGGCACACGTGAAGCTGCTGCTCAATCACTGCAATATTTACAGACAACTGAGGGGGCAAAACATTTGTTCCTGTGATGCGCTGTGACTCAAACACGTCGACAGAAACAGCTCTGAATTGAACTGAGAACTGCCATCCCCCGTGTCATGCCTTCAGCATCCAGTTAGCTGAAACTACTGAGATCAAAGCGAGGGACCCTCCTGCACCAATCAATGCCAAACATAACGGAGAAGTCCTCCAGTGGAGAAATTTCCCCCACGGGGTTCCTGAGACATACACACATTTATGGTGCCATTAACCTTGTCAAGACAGTTAAAATAGATGGCGGTAAATAAAATGCGAAGGATGCCGGAATTGCCTGGGAGGAGTGAGGCAGTAAGAAGACGCTCCACAAACAAAGATACATTTTTCGCTGGCAGCTGGATGTACAAACAAAGGGAGGACATAACTTTTGAAGGTTTATGAGGCCTTCATAAAAGCGCCCGACCATATGCAGTGATGATGGACGCTCGCGAAGGTGCATGGATGCTCTCTGTGATATTTGATGACACACTGAACAAAAGACGCAGCTGGACAAATGGGATCAGACATAACAGGGTTAGCGGGTGAACCAGCAGCTGATGAATTTCTGACTCTTCCCCTCAACCTATTAAAAGTGGAGATCCAATAATATCCACTGGTTTATAAGAGACAGCTTATTGTTTGGAGCAATTACACCTCCTCGTTTCCATGGATGCAGTGTTTCCCAAAACAACCATTATCTCATGCTCTCATTTCCTGTGAATGTCAATATGTCTTCTCGGCGAAGCAATCAGTGAATCATTTGAGTACCTCCTTGAATACAAGTAGAACAAATGAACTACAGAGAAATCATTATACTTAGGCTTTCTTTTTTACAGGGAGCAGTGTGACATCCTCATTTTTTAATACAGAATAACTGCTGACATCTGTAGTTTCATTACTGGAGCACATAGTGATAAAGGACCACGAGGACCTGTCCATTTATTCCTTATTAGCAGCAGTGAGAACACGCTGGTATTCAAAGCCGGAAGTAATTACTAGCTTCAGAGGTGGCCTAATATTGATGGGCAACATCTAACGGAATTCTTGAAAACAAAAACGGTCTTTGTTGCTGCTGGGAAAAAATGAGCAGTGACGTCACGTAGGCACCGTTTGCTTGTGAGGAGTAGATGAGTGTGTGTCCATCATAATGAATGGCAGCTAATGAAGTCTGCAGAGAAAAATCGAGTCTCCTTGAAGCACGCCAGCTTTACAACACATTAAAAATATACTGTGGTACAATACTTCCATGAGCTTCTTCCTTTATTCTTTAGTTCCCTCGGCTTCGAACAGTGAAGGGCAGAGAACTGACAGTATCTCCTTGCTAGCATCTAACCGCCCACCCTGCTTTGACCTTTCCATTAATAATAGGCTTTCAGTAAGGGCTTGCACTGTGCAATCTGGAAGGCTTCTCAGAATGGTGTACAGCAAGGGGCTTTGGCCAAAGCTTCAGAGAGATTGGCTGGAGTGGGAAAATTAGCTTCCTCTTGCACTATCCCCTAAAGCCCAGCAATCCTCAACACATACATAAAGGCTACAGGTGACTAAGGAGCTCTAGAACATGAAATAGGACGAACAGTGCGGTAAGAATAGAGGTGCTGGCAGCGTTTCACTGAAGTACTTTGCATTTTTTGGTTAAAGCTGACACCTCAGCTTATTTTAGCTAAGAGATTGGAATTCTGCCATATGTCATCAGCATGAGTGAGCGTTACGACATTATGACACCCACATTTGCACATTTACACTGGTTCAAATCGCTGTCTATATGTGCCGCCATTCGGTCAAGGAGGTGCTGGTTTGCAGAAAGAGACATTTCCACAATTTTGAACACCTGAAAATCGAAGCAAATTGTCAAAAGTGTGTTGGGAGAAGTTGAAAAGTTTACTTGCAAAGGCTGATTCAAATACGTGGCAGGCTTTCAGCACAATCCTCTGCACCGCGTGTAAGAAAGAAGACACCTTTATCTGTGGCAGGCAAAGCCAAAAGAGACACAAATCCTCAAAAAAGGGGGTGAATATTTGTTCACGAGGTGCAAAGGTAAAAAAATGCAGGTATGTTAAATCAAATGAATCTGTGACAGGAGACTAACTCCAGTCTCCTCCCTTAGAGTGAGACTCACCATTTCTCCTAAAAGTTAAGTTTCTTTGCAACTGAACTGCAACCACAAGTGCATTATGTTTTCTTAGAACAGAGTGAGAATGAGTTCACTGATACATTGATACTGAACATATCAACAAAATGATCCCAGACAACAGACTTGCTTTCTGTCTGAACATCCAATCTTGCAGTGCAGTTTTTTTTTGACCACAGCATTGAACACCGACAGTCACTTCAAACACATCTTTCTTTTATCTTCAGCCAAAACCCTGAACAGTCTAACTTTAAAGGGACTTTGTGAAAGAAAACAGCATAAATATGCTCTGAAAACCGTCTGGGCGAGGCTCACTCTTCTAATCAAACTGAGAATTTGAACAAATTGTGCTCTATTGGAGCTTTGCATCTTATTTAGTGTAATTTCATAGTGGTGCAGTAACTGAAGATGGGAGCGCGGAAGGGTGTTTTAAGAGCAGATGTGGCTTTTGTGGCCTTACCCAGAAGTCCAGAAACAAATTCAGTGCTGTGGAATATCTGGCCAGTATCTAGAATTCTGTGTAACAGGCATTTAACAGTGTGTATTTTCTGTTTGAATCAACAGCATGTGTAAACCTATGGATTTCAGCAGAGCTCAAACAACTAGTCAGTTATTGACTAGGTAATTACAAGGCATGAAGGAACAAGACACAACAAAGCTTTTTGAATCTATGACTGCGTATTCAAAGAAATCCTGGCGACATTTTTCCACTATTTTCTAATATTATATTGGTCACGCAATAAACTAATGGAACTACTTATTGCTAATCTTTTTTTTTTTTTTTTTTGCTGCAGCTCTAGATTTCAACATTAATCAGGTTAGCCTCATTATTCAGGTCCTGTAGCATTATTTTCATGAAGTTAATGAGCAGTAGAAGTCATTTAGTAAAGTTTCTGTTCCTGTTTCAGTCATCACTGAAAACACATTGGTACCGCAGCCTTTTCCAACTGCTGGTTCGTTGCTTCTGAAAACTTTTCTTTCACTTCTAAGTTTGTTTATCACATTGAAAGGTTGTGACTATAGAGTAGGCTGCTTTCTGATGATCAGGTCACAGCATTGAACGTCAACTTACCTGCGAAAAGACAATGCTGCTGAGCATCAGCACTTACGCTTGTTTCCTTGGGTCCTCTTTTTGAGCAGAGGAACTTTAATATCTAACCTACTCCTGTTGGCCAAATGTAATCCAATTTTATGCGTGACATGACATTCAACACATGCTGCATCTCTAAACATCCTGACAGAAGCGTCAAGGTGCTGCCAAAATTGAAAAATGATGGCTGTAGAAACCATAAATGCCAGAGCCGTAAAACATTGTTCCATGACTTCTAACAATAGAAGGCTATATTGTGTATAAAATGGAAATTTCCACCTGCATAATGCATAAAATTAACCTCCAGATCCCCATATGTACAGTATGCACACACTGACCACACACCTTGCCTTGTTTGTGTTACCCTTCTTACATTTTGACTTAAAAACCACCCAGAAACCCGCACATAAATTTTTTTTTTAATATGTATTGTATTTTAATAAAAGATAGAAAAAATACATGTTTCCATCAATACCAACTATTTGGCCAGGAGGTTCTTCAACTTTCCCTGAAGTTAGGTTTGTGTTCATACACAAAGTGTCAGTGTTCGCAGCTCTCGTCACCAGAAGTAAGGGCTTGTTAATTCAGGTTCATTATTGAAGGGCTAAATGGGGAGAAAGAGAAGGCATTAATCACCCAGTGTCTGCAAGAGTGGGTCTGTGGATGGCTTAATGGCACATTGTCAAACCAGAGTGCCTCCCTCTACCCAGCATTTATCAGACGAACAAGCAGAGTGGCTGATGACTAGGAAATGCACTGTAAGTGGGAGCCTCTTTTGCCTTTATGAATCCTCTGAGTGATCACTGAGCAAAATATTAAATTATGACACGGAAGGCTGGAGTGACAGGAGGTAATCACGCTGCTTGAATGATATGTAATTGTTTTCTGAATTGTAATTATAGGGTGAGAGAAAACATTGCCCTACTGTAATTAACGGTGAAGAACAAAGTTTTTCAATGGAAAATTGGAATTCTCTGGGGATGTGATCCCATAATATGAGAGAGTGAAGACAAGTGTTCAGCAAAAAGCTAACTAGTGCAGAGACACTGACAACATTATGAGTGTTTATCTGCATAATGATGATGTGAACGAAGGAGGAGCTTAGCCCCAAAGTGCCAAAAAATGTGTAGGGTTATGGTCAGTATGGTTACATGACCGTGTTATTCTCAAGCAAAAACATGCACCTTAGCTTTCTTGTTACTTTACTTCACTGAAAGAGTTTCAATTCTTTTTTTCAAACCCATGTTAAGACCTCTGTCTAGTGTCACTGCAACAACGCGAAATCAAAGTCTGAAGTGGTTTATGCAGCCCTATGTTTCTTTGACGCTAAATTGATTTCACAAATGGGGTGTGAGGGTACTCGCTACTTGAATTATTAAATCATATTTAACATTTTTACACTGAAGGTATTTAATGTGCACACACTACGGCGCAGGAAGCTAATCACTGTGGACGCTGGTTTTTCAACAGTAAACTACAACCTTACAAGTGCTGTGAGTGGGCATGAAACCATATGCTTTACTCTATACCAAACCTACATTTGCTGGTTACAGATCGTGTTTAGATATGTTAAAGATACAAAATGTAAAGTACAGAACGTGCCAGTCATTCGTAAATGCAAACTGATCCTGCTCCGCAGCCAGTTTAACCGGCCGTTCTCACATGTACGGATCAAAACCCGGGGCCAGTGGCGGCAGCTGTAGTGTTGCTCAGCATTAACAATGAGAGCTTTGTAGAACCCCTCAGAAACGCATTTATCACCTGAATCATTGCTGCATGTTAAATAAATGACCAATAAAATCTATTTAGAAGCAGATACAAGGAGGTTTCTGGTGACCATATGCTCATCAGCTCAACTAGCTTTGTTGGACCTCGTACTAACTGACAATTAATACCACTGCCATAACCTGCGAAGGGAATTTAAAACTGTATGAAAGCGTCATGCGGCCCGCACTTCAAAGAGCAGCACACATGGACTAAGTTGATAGAAGCAGTGTGTGTGAAGTCTGGTTATGGGGAAGGAGGCAGGAAGGCTCAAAGGAATGCTGATACCCACCTTTTGGTTGGCAGCCCAAATCTGAGCCGTGGTCGCTTCAGGCTATTGGGAAGAGGAGCCATGCGAAACAGCATGGAGCATAGCAATCATAACTCTGCTGCTCTCTCCCCCTTTCCCCCATCCTATTTACCCTTTTCATTCTCTCATCACTCCTTTACTTTCTCCTCCTGTCCTCTCTGCGCTCGCGCTCTTCATCTCTCCTGCCATCTCATCATTCTTCTTCTTCTTCTTCTTCTCCACCGCTTCTGTTTCTCATCGCTCTCCCTTCCAGAGGGGTCTCATAAGCACCTAGCGAGCTGCACTTTTGCACTTTCCTCAGAAGGCAGTCGTATGAAAAAGCTGCTTTATTTTTTCCCCTTTTTCTGCTGAGGAATAAATGGGTTGGCTCCCTCGTGAGACAAACAAATCAGCATGCAGATGGGCCCCCAATATCATAAAAAAGACTATGATGTTTGTACGCTTGTGAAGCATTCTTATTATCTCTTTTACTGACGCCCTGCTGCCCCCCCCCCCCTTCATCTTACCCCTGTAGCTGCAATACATAAACGGGTGCTGTCATTGAAACTGGCCATCCTTTCTCTATGCAAACAACTGGTCGCAGTATTGACTACCTTGTATTTCTCCAGGGGTGAATAGAGGATGGTATATTGTAGTAATAAAGCCATCCCTTGGGGAGGGAGGTCTCATCATATATAACCTAGTAATTACTTTTCAAAGTCATGTGTTATGGAAGATCAATAATGTTCAAGTTTCTCTAGGTATTAAGAAACAAATGGCACCTCCACCAGGACTCCTGACTCTGACCTTTAAGTCATTACCATTCTGCATTTTATGGCTAGTGAGTTATAGCACAGCTCAAATAAATGACTTTCAAGCATAAAGGAAACAAATGAGTCCTCTGGTGTAATATCTATTCGTGTCTTTAATCACAGGTATATAGGCATTTTTCTGATTGGACGTTGGTTATCATGCAGTATGTGATGAGGTGAGGTGAGAGAGAAGTCATGCTGCACGTCACGCTGTCACACCAGCAACCATTTTGTGTTCAATCACATACAAAAAGCGTGTTCTAATGGAAATAAAGATGATTTTTTTTTCTATTCTTTCACACTCTACTGTCCACACATCCATTCACATGGCTTCCTCCTATCGTCACCCTTTCTCGCTTCCCTGTCTCTCTGACAAGGGAGTTAGCAAGCTTGTCAAGAGCAGAGTGAATGCTATTTACTAGTCCATCAAGTGTTCAAAACGTGCGTTCCCATCATCCGTCTAGTCACAGCAAACCAGCTCGATGTGCGGAAACCTCTGCCGAAGGACAGCAAACCGCTGGATGCCATTTTACACACACACGCGTGTACGGCTAGATGCCTAACCGACCAGATACAACACAAACACACATCAGGCACAAGGTTAAAGAGACAGATGAGAAATGTAATGATAATGTACACTCACATCCATAAAGATATATATTAGGAATAGCTGGTTAAATGATTTATTATATCTATTTCTATTTTTCTTCCCACGCTATGTGAAAAGTTTTAAAATACTTGCAGTTGCTTTGTTTTCTCACTGAAGTTGCACATTTTGCATTTGTCCTGGTATCTGGAAAGTCATCTTTATGAACATTGTTATATTTTCTGACCTTCAACTGAAAAAAATACTTACAGAAATACAGAAGCTGTAGTTTTCTACTAAGACAAGCTGCCGGGTTTTAGTCTCAAATCCAAAAACAAGAATTAAAATGCTCGAAAATCTGAACAACAGCACAGCACAATGACTCGCTTAATGTTGTTGTATAAAGTGCTGGATGGAGCAGAGTAGTATATCTGATACACCCTAAATCCCCATGATATTATGAGCATGTACTCTGGAAGCCATTTAATATGTGTCTGACCTCCTGTCTTTCTTCCTCTTTCATCCAGGCTATCCCCCATTTACAGCACATCGAACACAGACTGAGCTCACAATCAGTCACACTATAGCCACTATACAGTCGACTATGTTTTCTGTTTACAGTTTTCTAATGAATATATTAATAGGAAGTATATCCTGGACACAAGTACATTTCATCCAAATATATTGTGTATAAAACTGTCATTTAAGAGACAGGTGATTTATACACACGTCATTATATAAACATGAAAACAGGACCTCTGTCTCCACTGTGTCATTGCTGAGAAGGTGAGGGATCCCCCTCAAGCCAGTCAAGCTACATCTCAAATGTCTCAACAAAGGACTAGTGGGAGGGAGCAAGAAGCCTGCGGCGGGAGGACGTTATCGGCATCGTGCAGTAAGCACCTCTTTGCAGCTTTTTCCGAACAGCCTTAATTTTTCTTTACTCTGACAGGCACCAGGAGAGCACACAAATCCATGACCTTAACTCTCCTGCTGAACTACAGTGTTTATTTGTGTGGCTGTGGTGCAGCAGTGAGAATAATGTAAGGACACACTGGCAGAACTACTGTTGCTATGTGCACTATGTGTGCTTGTTGCATACAGATGTCCCTAGTCCCATGTCAGTAATCTATTTTCTTTTAGAGGGGAGGCAATGAGAAACACGGTATTCACTGGGAGATTCAAAGTAAGGCACCATGCAGCTTCAATTGTACTTTTGATAGAGCAAAGATCAGGAGAATAGTATGTAGATACACCAGGAATAATTATCTTTTATTTGCATTTTCTCTCTCTCTGTTTTTCCAGAATAGAATTATACAACTCTAGTTTCAATTTGTCCAGCTAATCCCCCTTTATTCCACTGTGCAGTGAGCCGCTGGCCAACCTTCTGAGCAAGAACTGTGCTTAACAGGCTTTTCAGGATAATGACAAGAGATTGTATTTTTGATGGAGTGGATTTGGCTCTATATTCTCGCTCACGTTGGTAAACCAACCCAGGTCAAGCCAGGAAAGCCCATAATTCAAACTAGTCCTTTGAAATGTGAAGGAAAGAGGGCATAAGTCAGTTTGGTTGGAGAGAAGGGAATGAACTCAAGATAAAGCCATGAATTATACCTAAGGCATTCAGTAAATGTACCACTAGTCCCAACCAGTCAGGCAAACATTCAGGTGTCAATAAGCTGGTCAAATCCTCGAAACAAACACGACAGACAAAGTCAGTAATTGGAACTACACAATTTTACAAAAACAGGGGAGCTCTGTATATGATAGTGATCTGTGTCTGTGATTGTCATGTTCACTGCAGTAATTTAAAATACTAATACAGCAATTTATTCTATTATTTCGGAAAGAAGCAGTATAGAGGTCATATTAACAACCATAGGTAGAATAATGTAGAATAAGTATGGAGGATAGTAAGGTTATTTTAAATAACCCGTTTGTTTAATGATTGACTTTGATTAATTTGACATGTTTTAGTACTGTATGTGTGAGAGTGTTTCATGTTGGATTGTACTGTACTATAGGTTACTAATCTCAGCTGTATCTACCTGGTTAGATCAAATGTTAAGTTAAAACATAGCTGTTGGGGTGGTACAACAAACATTTACAGAAGCATTGACTCACACCCCCACTGCACTGGTCAAACTGTCTGCACACAAACAGAGAGCAGTCACACTCACACACAGTTTTCAGGAAATTACAGCCTTTTGTGCTTATATAATTGCACAGGCTGACATCGTGATTGTGATTGAGCTTAATCATGCAGCACTAATAGTGATCAAACGCTGCAGGTGTACTGATTATTATTACAATAATAAGGTAAAACCAAATGTTAATCTTATTGTACAGAATACCGAAGTCCCACTTCATGGTCTCTCATGTTTAGCTTAAGTCTGTCAACCAGCACGACAACTCAATTCCAATTCCACAGTAAAATATGTACAGTAGCTTAAGGAAACAGTAGTTCCTGTATTGCTACATAATATTTCATTTTAAAAAATCATATATATATGAGGTTATATATATATATATACATACACATACATACATATATATATACATATATAGATATATATACATACATATATACATACGTACACATACATATATACATACATATA
>JAUMTR010000006.1:654339-671594 GCA_032270685.1 Microctenopoma stevenorrisi | reverse complement strand
TTTTTATTTATTGATGTTTTGTAATTTTTATGTGATCTGCTTTATCTTTTGTAAAACTGTTCAGCACTTTGGTCGACATCGGTTGTTTTTAAATGTGCTATATAAATAAATTTGATTTGATTTGATTTGAAATCAAGCTCATATTAGTTCCAATGTTGACGGCTACTGCTTACTCACCTCAAAAGAAATAAACACATTCCTAAAAGAAAACTGACATTAAAAGTTAGTTTGAGCTGGTGTTGGAAAGTTGGTGTTGAAAATTTGCCGGATTAATGATATCGATGTGTGACAAAATAAAAGTACCACTCATCCAGTGTAGATGAGAATTGTGTTTTCAGTTTTCTCCCTCATCATTGGAGCGTTGCTTATCAAGCTTTTTTGTGTTGCCAAAAAAGAAAGAAACGGTGGATTAGCATAAGACACATGAAAAACTCTTTCCTAGTGTGACATGTCTGACTGCCATTCCTATTTTATAATTGCCCAGTGTCTTCCCCACTTGAGCACTGACCAGCTCAAAACCAAATCCTATTAGAAACCCACATTACAGTGAAGCGCCTTCACACTGAAAACCACAGACAATGTAACTTAACACCTGAGTGGGCAAAATGTTGTTCAGCTTTCATAGGATCTGAAATAAGCTCTAAGTGCGTGTGTCCGGGGGTGAATTAAGTAAAGGACATGCTTTCTGTGCAGGATCACATGTGACAGAGAAACAATCAATGCCGTCCTGTTCATGTTGTTACTCTTCGACACTACAGTCCACTGCAGCACAGTTCCATCTGACCCAGGCTACGATGACGAAACCCAGAATCTGTCTACACGTTTGAGGATTTGCTTCAAAGTGTTGGAGGGCAGTAAAAACATGTTGCGGTTAACTTAACAATCAGTCTGTATGTAAGTCAGTGTAAGATATCCACTCGGGATAAGATCAAATGTGTGCGTTTTACCACACTGTTTGGGTAAAACAAGTGAAAATTCACCACTATACAACAAATAAGAACGAGAGAACAGCAAGTTTCAATGCAAGCTTGACAGCATGTACGTGTGAATATAATGAAAAAGTATTGATCACATTATGTACTTTTCTTCAGTATAATAATAATAAGTGATAGCTGGTATTTTAAAGATGATAAATAGGACAGGGTTGTATTCTACTATTTCTTCCATTTGTGTAATTGTTAAACTGTCTGGGAATTCAGAAAGCTGACAGCTTCTGCTTATTATGGTATATTATATCATTATTTAAAACATGTTCTAGTTGCAAAACAAAATATTAACATCAATGCAGGAATCCCTATTGTCTCATTTTCAGAACTGCAAGACCTATTTCAGAGGCATTTTCAGCAGAGTGCATGAGATAGCAAGATTGATCTGATGCTGAGAGTGTAATTACCAACACAAAAACACACTCGCTTTCTCTCCTCTTTTTCTTCTTCTTCTTCTTCTTCTTCTTCTCCTCGTCTCTTGTATCGAAACAAGATAATCTCGTGCTTCTAACATGACAATACCACAACTCGAACAAATCCTTCAGTGACCTCTACCACTGCTTTAAGACTTAAATACAACTGAAGATGGAAAGAGCTCCAGAAAATAAGCCTTGCTGCCTCCATATCTTAGCCTACCCTCACCGCCTCTGCAGTAGCAAACAGTAAATGAAGTGCTGTGGTGTGATTATGGAAAAACTGCCTGCACTTGGAAAAACAAAATGATACTGTCTTACATTTTTAGCTTTACAATTTGGATTTCAACAATTGACCTTAGAAATAGACATGGTTCATGCACTAATATTTTTTCATAAAAAAAAACAGAAAGATTCTCGTTTTACAATGAGAAGTGGCAGAAACCACAAATATACAGAGACCAATGTAGATTACTTCTGTATGTCGTTGATAGAATACGACTATCAGTTGTATTCACTAATATACATATACTGTACAGTCATTGGCCACTTTATTCAACATCAGTACAGCAATATACACGGTGTACAGTGCAGGAACGTTGTTTTGCCTGTCCTCTGCAGAGCTCTTCCTTATGTTAACAATCATTTCAATGCTCGCTCAAGTGGGACTGTTAGGTTTTCTCTGTATATATTGATATAATGTGTAAGGTCTTAAACCTTACACTGTAAAGTGCCTTGAGATGACTTTTGTTGTGTTGTTGTTTTGTTGTATGACTGTTGAAAGCTGAGCTGACATCAATAAACAGCATTCTGACATAAGTGTCCTTTGTGTTGAGATATGAGAGGGTCATGTGAAGAACACATGAAATGCCCTCATCTGTGGGGCACTTTGGACGGTAAACTGGCCAGTTCTGTGGAAGTTGTGTTTTTATGTGTCCAAAAGGTGATGGGTGTGGGTGCTATGAGAAAGTAATACTTGAGGAAGGACACATTGGACTTCTCTGGCACTGGAAGGATTAGGGTGGCTTTGAGGCATGCGGGTATCACAGCCCAGCTCAGTGATGAGTTGTATGTCCACAAGCTGGTCAGCACACTCCCAATTTTTTGTAGGTTCACTCTTTTAAGGGTCAACCTGAGATCTGCTGTGGAAAGGTGTAGTACCTGGTCATTGGTGGGGTCATCTTCCTCGCTGGTTCCCTGTTCTTTGCCTCAAAACACACAAAGAAGTCATTCAGTTCATCTGGCAGGGACGGCTCACTGCTACAAGACAGACGTGTTGGCTTGTAGTCAGTAATGTTTGGATGCCCTGCCACATCTGCTGTGTGTGACGTATGTGATGAACTTCTGCTGCTCACGCCCGGTTTGCCTCAATTGTGGCCCATGACGGGTTGTTTCTGGGAGACAGTCAGTGATATTCTCCATGAATTTGCATTTTATTGACATGAAAACACAGCAGGGTCCAATCTCTTTTCATGTAAGTAGTAGCTTTAAAAATCTCTCCACTCATAGGTGTGTTTTTCCTATTTTTATATTTATTTTAAATTATTTTATCTACCCTAAATTTTTAGACCTCTACCCTACTAAATGGTGAATGCGCAGAGTTTGTCAGTGACACTGTGTTTTTACAATTTCCTGTTAAAGAGAATGTTTTAGGTTCATGTTGTGAAAAACGAGATTTCAAAATCAAACCAATCACAGTCCAGAGCACCTGGCATTCCTGACCTGACGTCAGCCAGGACAGACTCTAAAATGTGAGTGGAGAGGATCTTTGAACAGTGTAGTTTGTTGTACAGGACATTGGAGAGGGGAAGAGATGGTAGCACTGGTCGGCTTGAGTTAGCTTTCAGCCTAGCGTGGAACCCAGCTTGCTAATCACATCTTCTCTGCCTTCTTGCACACCACTTACAGAGAACTTCCGGGCAGGTGTTGGGTCTTGGTGCCGTAGTAACACATGTCTCCATTTAGTGGAATCAGTTGGCATTTTCATATATCCAAAAGATGTTGGCAATTCTAGACATAGCCAATCACAAATATCCCACTGGTGTGGACACTGCGATCTACTTCTTGGCTACCATTGCCCTTTCGTCTTATTGGGTACAATTGCCAATCTAAAGCAAATCCATTGTGCAATTGTGCAGTGCATTACGTTAAGAGCTGTTTCTAATGTTTTGGCCCCCTCTTTTTCATTTAGTGCAGGTCAAAATATTAATATTATGCTCCAGTGCCAAATATGACTGCAACTGGACTGCATCAGATTGTGCAGGTGTATCTAACCCTACACTTTCAAAGCACTGTAAAGTTTATTAAAATCAAAAATATCTTCTGCACATTTATAAGATGATATCCACTAATAAGTATCACATATCGCTAAAGTCGCTCTGTGACAACATCACCTAACTTCTGTCGTTGTTCCCATAATTTTTACTACAGCCAATAGATGGCACCATCACTGGAACATGAACAGATGTTTAGGGCCTATAGATGAAGTAAGGAGAAATGGACACAGTTTCAGTCCACTGATAGTTGCGTAATGTTGCACACATTCAAAAACGTTCCAGATTCCAGACATAAAAATTCTGTGGAAGTTCTGCAGGCCTCCTTCACACTCACATATGAATGGAAATACAGATGGCATTGAACAGAAATGTCTGGTAAAAAAAAAAGTCACCAGTGTGTGATATAGCAAGTTATGCATTGTTTTAGAGCAGCCCTTTTGCAATGATTCTCTATGGAAAAATATCTAATTTAAGACAATGAGGAACATCGAAGTTGCACTATCAGCCTATCAGGTACTGAATTATAATTCAAGAAATCTGTAATGATAAGCATTTGTATGCCAACCATTGTTGAAATAAGTGATAAATCATTGTGTATGCCTTTTCATATGTGTTTTATACATTTATTTTTCGAACATTACAAATGTCTCATCACTCCAGATCTGTTTCCATGTGAATTTCTAATGCATATCATACTATTTATAATTACATTTTGATTTTATTGATTGATATTGGAAGTAACATAATGGATAATTATTATTTTGTGTGTTTTTGAGGCAACCTTGTTTTTTTCCCCACAGTTTTCTGGAGCTTAAAGCCTTGAAACTGTAAGGTGCGAATATTTCCCACTTTGAACAAGGCACAGCCTTAGATGTGGTGGGTCCAATGCTCCTTATCTAATAAAGCAACTGTCTGTCAGGGACAAGACTGAAAGGAGGAGGGAAAGCACAAAGGGGAGAGAGAATGTTGACGGCCAAGCTTCCACCTCTGGCCTGAGCTGGCAAACGGACAGAGGGGTGATTACCAAGCACTGCACTACAACCAACAACCACTACTTTATCCTCTTGATGGAAGTCTGTGACATGACTTTAAAAAAATTACTGTGAAAGGGTCCACCATTACCAATAGAATGTACTGACTAAGACTATATGCTGGGGGATCTCATCATCTGAGCTTAAAATATGGTTTTAGTAATGCAGACTTGCCCCTGCACAGAGTAGGATTTTATGTAAAGCCAAAATGATGCAGTGATTCATGTGAGCATGTAGGCGGGAGAGCCACTTAAGAGAAATCTTAATCACAAGCCTCCCCTCCAGTATGCTGCAGGGGGTTTGTGGGGGATTTAAAAATCACAACTACTTAAAGTTACTGTTAATTAAGTTTACAACTAACTTGCTTGGCTTAGTTAAGCACATGCAAATACCCCCAATGCCACATGCAGCCCATACAATCTCACCAAACCAAATTTTAGCCCTATAATTTAGCATAAATGCCCCATTAATGTTTACAAGGAAACAGATTATATGTTATAAACATGATTAACGAAGGATGTGGAAGGAGGCTCTTTTTGCAAGGTAATACACCACAAAATAAATCATTAGTGGTAGCAGTAGTACCTTTTCTGGAAACAATGGCAGCATAGCCTCACGCAAACTATTCAGTGCTTCTGTGGTAAATGATCTGCACTTATATAGCGCTTTTCTTCCTAGACTGGTACTCAAAGCGCTTTTCACTGCTTCTCATACACCTATTCACACACACTCATACACTGATGGCAGACCTGACACACCAGGGGCAAACTGAGGTTCAGTGTCTTGCCCATGGACACTTCGATATATGACTGAAGGAGGTGGGGAATCAAACCAATCTTCTGATTGGAGGGCAACTGCTCTACCTCCTGAATTACAGCCGCCACAGGGTTGCCACTGTGGTTTTACTTTTCTTCTGAATCTCCATGTTTATTAGATAAATCTTGTACACTGTGGTTGTAAAAACTTACAGAAATACTACAGAAATCACTACAGGAGCATTAAGATTGTTAACAACACTCTGCGGTGATTAGATGTCAAGTCCCAAGACATAAACATATTCTAGTTGACATGAACAAGACCTAAACATGTTCTAGTTGATATGAACAAGACCTAAACGTGTTCTAGTTGACATTAACAAGACCTAAACATGTTCTAGTTGACATGAACAAGACCTAAACATGTTCTAGTCGACATAAACATGTTCTATTTGACATGAACAAGACCTACACATGTTCTAGTTGACATGAACAAGACCTAAACATATTCTAGTTGACATACACAAGACCTAAACATGTGTAAGATCTGGTGACTGTGGAGGCCATTTGAGCACAGTGAACACATTGTCATGTTCAAGAAACCGACATGATTCGAGCTTTATGACATGGTGCATTATCCTGCTGGAAATAGCCATCAGAAGATGTGTACACTGTGGTCATAAAGGGATGGACATGGTCAGCAACAATACTCAGGTAGGCTGTGGCATTGCAACAATGATCAATGAGTACTAAGGGGCACAAAGTGTGCCAAGGAAATGTCCCCCACACATTACACCAACAGCACTAGCCTGAACTGTTGATACAAGGCAGGATGCATCCATGCTTTTATGTTGTTGATGCCATATTCTGACCCTAAAATCTGAATGTCGCAGCAGAAATCGAGACTCATCAGACCAGGGAACATTTTTTCAGACTTCTATTGTCCAATTTCGGTGAGTCAAATTGTAGCCTTAGTTTCCTGTTCTTACCCGACAGGAGTGGCACCATGTGTGGTCTTCTGCTGCTGTAGCTCATCTGCTTCAAGGTTGGACGTGTTGTGCATTCTGAGATGCTCTCCTGCATACCTTGGTTGTAACGAGTGGTTATTTGAGTTACCGTTGCTTTTCTATCAGCTCGAACCACTCTGGCCATTCTCCTCTGACCTCTGGCATCAACAAAACATTTTCGCCCACAGAACTGCCGCTCACTGGATGTTTTCCCTTTTTTTCGGACCATTCTCTGTAAACCCAAGTGATGTGATGAGTGCTGTGCGTGACAATCCCAAAAGATCAGCAGTTTCTAAAAAATACTCAGACCAGCCCATCTGGCACCAACCATGCCAAGTTCAAAGTCACTAAAATCACCTTTCTTCCCCATTCTGAAGCTCCATTTGAACTGTAACTGTTTGTCTTGACCATGTCAATATAACTAAATACATTGAGTTGCCACTATGTTATTGGCAGATCAGTAATTTGCCTCAACGAGCAGGTGGACAGGTATGCCTAATAAAATGGCCGGTGAATGTATGTTTACCTCAGTAGTCCATTCTCCTTCAACTGGTCTTATCAATGGCATGCCGAATAATTTTTGTTATATTAAGTCATCACAAAGACAAAGTGAAGTCAATATTGAGAAGAGATTTCATTTGACTCATGCTTAATAGTCCAAACATTAAGGGCTGTGGCACTAAAGTCTAAATGTTGAGGGACAGTGGAATTGCCTGGCGCAGGAACAAGTATTCTGAATAAACAGAGCCTCATTAAACACATTTCAAAACCAACTCTTCAGAACACAAGCATGAAGACCTCCCTATCATTATCTGATTGCAGTCTATCTGTTCTGACCTTGAGCTCTTCATGATGTCCTGCATTTGGAGAGCCTAAAAGGTCAAACGTGTCTGCATTTTGGGCCTAATAATAAGCCTGTATGTGGGATCTTCAAGCACTGGTCTCACCT
This sequence comes from Microctenopoma stevenorrisi, assembly GCA_032270685.1. Lineage (NCBI taxonomy): Eukaryota > Metazoa > Chordata > Actinopteri > Anabantiformes > Anabantidae > Microctenopoma > Microctenopoma stevenorrisi. Next base: position 664,177 of record JAUMTR010000006.1, on the reverse strand, counting down.
CCTTCTGCCAAGGGCAACCGGTGTGATTATTTCCATCACTTTACTGGGTCAAAACAACCAAGTCAAATGGCATTTAAATGTGTTTTGAGTTCAAAATTGGAATTTGGTGTGGTAACACCAAAACCAGTGACATATGGTAGTTTTTCTTAATGTGTGACGAGGATGATTTGTTCAAATATGACTTTATATTTAGACCTGCAGGTACAATTTACTACACCTCACGCTGTTGTCTGGGGATATTAATATGCAACTTCTAGCAATTATATATTGCCGAACACAGATTTGAGTTTTTTGCATTTTAGAACACTGTACATAGGAAATGGGATTTAGACAAAAAAACTGAAAGAGTCATTTGGCGTCACTTGTCAGGTAGTTATATAGCATCTCATTGTTCTGTCAGTACCTGCCATTCCCTGTCACACAAACACTAACATCAGATGATGTGAGGCATTTGTAACATTTTATGGCAATTTTTTTGCCAACACAGATACCTGACAGCAGACTGTGACGGGAAACACGGGGGAAGATGGTAGAACTAGGTACACTGTGGTGACAGTTTGTAGCCCACTGGTCCACCAAGATGTCCTAGCAATTTATAATTAAGCTGGAATGATGGAACCACAGCTCATACCATGTGTAAATACACAGGCAGAAAATTACTTTTTCTATTCTTTCTCGGTACACGGACCATGCAGCAAAATCATGTTTTGCAACAAAATTGCTTTGCACAATATCTGTGTGGGTTGTTCTGCCAAAACACGTCAAAGTTCCAGAACATTGTAGTCTAAGGTACGGTCTATGTAAGGCTGCAGAGTTACATGGGCACCTGGCTTAATTTCATGCTAATTTAAACATTTGAACACAAGCTGTGTGCCTGTGGATGTCAAACTATAAAATAAAGGCTTAGAAAGTCACTCAGAAACTGATACATAGTATTTACTGGTGTTTACTGGGGGGGTTGCCTAAACCGTGACAAGATCCATAGATCCATCCAGATAATGGTTTAATGTTTGTTGGCCATGAGATTGGTTTTCTTGGAACTCCACTTTGCTCGTCCTGCTCTTTTTGTGTGTAACCTTGTTCTTGCAGTTTCCTGACTGCTAGGCATGTTATTAGTAAAACGAGATTCAAAGAAAAATTGTGCTAAAATAGCTACAGAACACTGCTGATTAATTCCAGTCATTTTTCTATAGATCCCACTATCACACAATCTCCTGGGACGCTAGACAGAACCCATATACAAAAACTGCTGTAACAGGAGCCATTGTAAAGTATTTATTTTAATGTTGCAATGTTTTGCCTCATCTCATGTGAATTACACACTTTGGTCAAGCTGTTGTTTGAGTCAGAGCAAGCCCAAGGTTTAGGAGAAACTACATTAGCATCTCCTTGCATACTAATAGCAGTATTACTTCTCACTGCTCAGTGCTTGTGGTACTTAGATGAGGAGCAAACAGAACCCCTGTAAAAACAACTTCCAAGAGGCCCACCATCTGCCGGGAGAGATACAGTGTACCAGGGTTTTTAAAGAGGCGCTGTGGAAAATGCTATGAGACAGGAGTGATTCATTTCGGTCTCACACTTTCCAGAATTTCCTGATTTAGATATTATTTTAACCTCTTGGCTGCACCACCACAACAGTGTGTCAGCTTATTGATGATCCCAGTGTGGGCTCGCCTTATTTTAGAACACTCCATACATACCAATGAACTTGTCCACCGTATCTGCTGTGTGTGGGAGTGTGTATAGCATGCAGTGAAAAGTGGCACAAAAAGCATGTAGCATGGGAATGCATTACACCATTTATGATAAGACTATGTGCCCCTCTGAATGGGTTTCAGCTGACAGTTGCTGACAGGGAAACATAGGTGCACAGGCATATTGTTGGAGGAAATAAAACATGCTGAAACCTTCAGCCCATCAGCCTTAATATAGCAACAAGCACCGCAGCTATTACTCTGAAAGCCAATAGGCCACTGTCAATCCCCTATATATTGAGCTGGATGAACACACAAAGGGGTTTCTTTCCTGTGTGCTGGGACTCTCGAGCAGGAAAAAAATATGGATGGCCCAGCTGGTGTCCACCGCCCCAGAGGGCATTACCAATGCATGGCCTCCCGAATAGCCGCAGGCTCGCCTCAAGGATATGACTGTCCCAATCTGTGCAGGTTCAAATCAGATTCCGTATCAGCTATTTTTGTGAGCTCTTTAGACTGTACCATGTATTCTTATGAATAAATTACAGGATCAGCTTTATTACTTTTTCCACTTCAGAAATAAATCCAAGGATTTCTCAAGAGAGTGATGTGGAGACAGACGTGAGCCTTCACGCTGTGTAGTGCGTCGACTTCCTCATATCTGTCACGTTAGTCCCTAAATACTACAGTATATAACACATTTCTGAGACTGTAAAATCCCAGAATCTTGCTGCAGTTAGTTAAAGTCACACATAGTTTGTTCATGTGTCCACAAGTCTTCTAAGAAATTTTATTATAGGCTCTGAAATTCAAACCTTGTATTTTTGCAGGTTTTGGAAACTAATGTTTGTGATTTGCAGCAGAAGTGGAAAATGGCAGTGAGCTGTCATCTAAGGCAATCTAACCAGAGCACTCCACCAGGCTCCACTAGAGTCAACCAATCAAAGTGGGGTTAATGACTAAATTGTTGGACAAAACTCTACTAAAAGTGTACTGTTAGCGAGCAGTAAGCAGCAGCATATGAATAGGAGAATTTACTCATTGTAAAAACTAAACAGCGTTAAGTTCTGTGTAACATCAGGATGGTATACACATGTCTGTTTACCATCCTGCTGTGACACACTAAGACACACTCCTGGAAATAAATTATAAAAACACAGTTTAGCTGTGTGACCTTGAAATTAAGGAGGCGGATAAAGCGAAGTAGTTCATCAAATGTGTGCAGGTGCAAGACTGAGGGAGTCAGAGCTAATGTATAATGCACGATGACCCTGAATTTCTGCATCCTAATTAAGCAACACCACCGACCTGTTTGGAGTTTCACCTCAAGCTCGCCTTAACTGAATTTGTATTTGTCACGAGTAAATATCCAGAACTGGGAACAAGCACGATAAAACAAGAATTTATCCAAACAACTGAAGCTCAACGTGGTGCAGCGTTAGTGTGCGCTACAAACTGAGCCGCTTTCACCTTTTGGTGCCAATAAAGCATCCAATGAGCCAAAACAAGTAATGGGCTGCTTGTTGAAGTTAATGTGTGGTTTTGGTTAATTGGATGGAGCTGTAAAACCTTCAACTACAGTAGCTAATGTAATGTTTTGTTTTTTGTAAAACATCCCCAAAAAACTGCATTTTATGGGCAAAGTGTAGTGTGAAAAAAAGACCTCATCCAGATAAACTGCATGGTATGCATGGGATTTTACATCTGCAAACACTCTACGTTTGTGACTAAGCCAGCAGTGAACAGTGCAACTGGAGTTAAGAATGTAGAGAGATGTGTGTGCTGAGGAGGGGCTCAGCCAACAGCTGGATGATCAGTACATTTCCCTGCAATTCATTCCTGCACATGTTGAATACAAGATGAGTGACCGTGGAGGATTGTGCAGGTACAGGTATTCTTTTTTTAAAACAAGAAGTTAGAGAAGTGTTAAAAATGTTAGAAAAGCAACATAACATCACAGTAACATAATGAGTAATAATGAGCTAATAAGTAACTTAATGTAAATTAATTTCAGTGAGAAATGAGTTATAGGTCATTTATTGCTGTATAAATCTGTAACATGCCCAGCAGTGGTCAAACCTGGTTACTGGATACTTCTGTCTGTGAAGAGCTGCTTTGAGGCACCTGCTTTCAGCCGACTCGCTCTGCATTTCTGGTGTTTAGAGGGAGCAGGCTATGTAAGCAGTGTGCAGAAGAACAGCAACGTTAAGGATCGATTTGTTGTAGGAGAAATGGTCAGAAAATATTCTGATTATGCATCTATTGTGGTAAAATTATTTCATGACTGACACCGGGACTTTCTGGAATTTTGCTATGCTACCTTTGATCAGAGCCAATCTAAATTATTTGCGGGTTTAATGTTAATTGAGTTGTTAAGAAATGGAAAGATCCGAGATCTGGGAATAATAAATATCTAGATCACCCTGCATACATAAGCAAGCATTGTGCAATAATATGCTCCAAGACAAAGAGATGCATAAGAAGGCAGGCTGCAAGCAACCGGCTTTTATTGGTCTTCAGCTGCCTCTCAACAGATGGCTTTAGGTGAGCCAGAGGAGGAGGCGGACGCCAATATATGAGGCTGGCTTTCAGACTGCATCTGCTGAGTTGCCAAATGAGCAGCGATCACCCATTTTAAGGCCCAGCTCTGAGTTCTAGGCCGTGTCTTAAGGAGGGATGTCCTCCACATGACTTTGAGACAAGGATTAAGTTATGATGCGTTAGTTTCGCTGCCCTGACACAAACGTGTAAATCCTTACAAACAAGAAGACATGCTGTTGTTACAAGAGGCAGGAATGAATCATTAAAAGCATGTTGTGATTTTACCCTGGAACACGAATGCTCTTAGGAGAATTAATTGTGAATGTGCACTGGCTAGTTGGTAACACCCGGCTGATGTGAGCCTGCCTTTCTTCACCGCAGAGCTCCTCTGTTTTCACTAATTGGATTTGTGCGTTTCACTTTACACCATTTACTGTACAGTATGTCCACAGCTCTTCTTCAGCACCTCTGTCTTTCCTTCATCCGGCTGGTGTCCAGAGTTGTTTTCAGCAGATTAGAACAGGACATTTGTTCAGACAACAAAGGGAAATGCAATGGAGGGAACCATGTAAAAATGTTAATAGACTGATTTTGAATTTAGGTGGAAGCAGTGTGGTGAGTACAGAACAGAGACATATTTCATTCTTAACATATTTTAGTGAGGTGCTTCCTTCTAAGCAGTCAGAGGAAAGGAAAGATTTCTGCTTGATTTGTAAAATGTGCATCTTGCATTTTATGCACATGTGTAAAGTGTTTGACCGAGCAAATGGTGGAGGCAAAATAGTGAAGCAGAGCTGTAACGAGATACGCGCACACAAACACACACGCACACGCACACACACACACACACACACACACACACACACACACACCCAGCAGCAACTGCAACTCACAGCTAGTTGTTCTTTTTGGTTAATTATTAATCATTATTAATTTATCAATATAAAATATCGAAAAGTTGTTCTCAGAGCCTGCGGCTGCATATTGAGATTTGTGTCTATGTTACAATCAGCTGAACTTTAATAAGCATTTATTGACAATGGATTTTTTGACAGGCAAGGCCGATTTGGATTGAGATTGACCCCATTAGTCAATCAATTATCAATCAATCGACCACTACTCAGAAGATTTACTTTACATGGCAGACGCTTTTATCCAAAGCGACTTAGAAGGAGAAGACACCAGCAGTTACCATTCAGGTTCTCATAGAAACGCAGATACTATAACAAAGAACCCTGATAAGGGCTAACTCGTCAAGACAAGGAACATGCATAGGAATTGTTTAGTGCTAGACAACGGTCGGTGTGTGTGTGTGTGTGTGTGTGTGTGTGTGTGTTGGACTCACTTGAAGCACTTTTTAAACAAGTCAGTCTATAAATGTTTTTATAAGGTGGTGATACTGTCAGCCAGTCGAATGGGGCAGGGCCAGTTATTCCACTAGCTAGAAACCACAAAGGAGAAAGACTCGATGTGATCTTGTGAAGACAGGATTTTTAGCCTCATTTCATTCACAGATCTGAGAGAGCGTGCAGGAGTGTAGCAGGAGTTGAACTTACCAGTATTGTGTTAGGATTAGGACATTGGACATATTGTGTTAGGATTAGGTTAGGACACCCAGTGCTAGCTCCTTGTAAGTTACTTTGGATAAAAGTGTCTTCCAAGTACAGTAAAAGTACATAAAGCAACTCATTCTTATAGTAATACAATATATTCCCAAACTATCTGAATGTTATGTTTGAGTGTCACAAACTAACCCAGAGTTCAGCTGATGGCTGTTTTTAGCAGTGAACAGCATCTTGCATCAAAGGCCTCACTCGTAGTTCACTGACAACAGGTTAGTGCCTGAGAAGACAACTAGACCTGCACCACCAATTACGGTTCAGTACAACAGATCATGTGCTTAGCGCATACTACACTTTTAAAATAGTACAGAGGCTGTGATTCGAAATCTGAACAGGTACAGTACAGATTATGGTTGATGGATATTTTTAGGTTGGAGAATCTTTTAGTGAACAGTATTTCCATGGAGCATTCATGCAAAAAACATTTCACTTCAGGAAAAGAAATAACAATTTGCAAATGCAGATTCCAGCAAAGTCTGAATGCATTCTAGTGTATCTACGTAAAAATATTAACTTAGCCCCAAAGTTCAAAGTCTCGCTTTTTTGTTTGTCTGCCTAGAGGAGGAAGTGTTCACTGTGAATTCTAAACTGCAGTGGCTGAAAGGTTGACATTATCAGGCTGAGAAGGACAGAGTGGATGAAAAATACAGACCTTGATGAAAGCTCGTCACATCACGCCTCAGGTATGTCGTTGACTTTATGCGTCACATCCAGAACAACCAACGGATAGATAATCCCCACGTTACACTGCACTACTACCGTTATAACCATAAAGGAGTCCATCTGAGGCAACAAGTCGGGCCACACACTACTGTAAATGAGATGTTCAACCTAGTTGAAACAAGCCCAAATGAAGGTTGATCTTAATAAAATGGAAGAAAGCAATCACGTGTCATGTGTGATGCTTTCAGCTGTGCAGGTTGACTCTCACAGACATTAAGCAGTGCAGCTTTTCATCTGTCTGATACAGCACTTACCTGCAACATTACAGATTCTCTTTGACAAGCTGCTCTTTATGAGTCCAGGGCTCAAACAACACATCAACGTAATGATTACATTAATTATGTAAATACATCAATTTGCATGCATTGTCGCATTGGAATGTGTTGATGCATCGCAATGTTTACATTCATCCCCAATTATAGCAACTACCACTGCCTGACGTGCTGAAAATGCATCTTTTTCCTATAAAGGCCAAACGTCAAGTGAGATGTTCCTCTAGCAAACAAAAAAATGGCAACACCACTGCCAGCCGTGACACTAAACAATGTTTAACTGCATTAACACTGAGCTGTACATTAGTGTAAGGAACCTGCTGCAGATAAATAACACGAGCACATCTCATTACATCATCAGTAGTGAGCCTCATTTGTTTGGAGTGTTGACATGTAGAAATGTAAAGATCTACTTTGTTTCATTGCCCTAAAGAACACTGTGACCAAAAGGGCCAGAATTCATCTGTCTTGCTAACACTATTTTACAGGTATATAAGTCTGTGCTTTTATCTAAAAGCCCTGCAGGTAAATCATCAAATTGGGCTGCTAGAGATATGAAATTAAAATGGATTTTTTATGTTCCAGTGCTATCACATTTTATCTGCAGCTAGCCCACTGCACAACAAAACAAATGACTCATTTTTACGTTGACAATTCTCATTCAAATCTATTTCACAAACTTGTGGTGTTGCTGTCGTTGCCGTTGAAATCAGACACACTTTTAATTGCCCTGCCTAAAATGTACAATATTTCAACAGATGTTTAGCTGAGCTGGTTGAGAGCTAGAAGACACAAAAGGTCTTCACTGGTGCAGCTGTGCTAAAGACTGTAGCTCCACTCTGGGTTTCTACAGGAACACAGTGGACAATGTTCTAACCTTAGTAATAGCAGTGTTATCTGCTTGACGATGAAAAGGCAGTCAAAACATTTGAGGAACAAGCACAGTTCTAAGAAATTTGTATGTTTGAACTCAAAATGATCTGATGGCCTTTGAGCAGTGTTCAGGTTCAGGCAGGTGGATTGTATGTGTGTACTAATATTTCAGACATTTCTGCCTAACTTCCTCATGTGCTGTTGCTCTGTAACTGCTCCTCTTGTGCACAGGTGAACTTTTGCAAGAAATATGGCCCTCGTATTGAGTTTATTGTTCTCTTTAACATCCAAAATATGATTTTAACACACACAGTGCTGGTTAATGAGAGTAACCCCAGCAACACTGGAAGCTAGACTATTTATTCTGACTGTTTTACGTATCTGGATGTGGAAAAATGGCACTGCACTCGCTGTGGTTTAATGTTTTGACAAACGATATGACATCTGAGTTACATTTGATAGGCTGCAAAGGTGGCTTTTAGCTTTTTTACAGGTTGTTGGTTTTTTTACCTTCATGCCTGATGACGTGACCCATTTTTGACTGTGCCACGTGACCAGGCTAAAATATGCTGAGAACAATGGCCTTGGTCAGGGCAGAATCACAAATTGGTCACAGATTTTATGACTACTTAACTGTACTCCCATAAAGAATTGTAGGATTCCTGCAAATTTGGAACGTGATCAGAAAGCCTGTTAATGGACAAGCTTGATTATGAATGCTTTTGCTTCAAGGGTGACAATATACTTTCATTTCTAAAACTCATAAGATTTAGACATTTCGAGAGGGAAAAATGTTGTGGTTTTCGATTAGTGACAATAGTTTTCTTGGGCATAATGAATAGTGTGTTATAGCAAGAATAACAAAAAGGCTTAGCGGAAATCACAGCAAGGGGATTTTGATTAATGAGAAACTTTCATTTTTGTATTGACCATTTAAAAGACTATTAAGATTGCCACTCAAGCATTGAGCATTAATTATAACACAGGCCTACATAAGCCTCCATGAAATTTAATGAGCATTGTAAAGTCCTAAGTAATGCAAGGAGCTTCGTAGAGAATAATGTTGTAAATGAAGTCTTGAAACAACAGTTGTATTCTACTTTCACTGCCAGTATTGTCCTCAGTGCACATACTAATGACGTGTTCCATGTTTACTAAGGAAAAACGCTTGGTATTCATACACAATCACTGCTCACAGTAATTAAAAGATGCTGAAAAAATTTTAATATTTCACGTGTTTAGTGGTAAAACATTCTACTTCATTTACTTAAGTAAGCATTGAAGTGTTAGCTCAGAAATGTAGTTAATGTAAACTACTCTATAAATGCAAAATAACTCATTTCAAAATCAATAATAGCGTGAATGCATTTCTAAATAGTGACGCATTATTATGCTCATAAAGATGGAGCAGATCTGATGATTAAAGGTTTCAAATCTAATAATTACATTTTGAATTTCCTTGTGAGTTTCACACCATGACTTAAGTGATTTCTCATGATAACACTGAATAGTTTTCTATATCAGATTCTGGAAAGTGGCTATTATCAGATAAATGTCAAACATTTGCCTCGGAAATGTAGTAAAGTCCAAGTATGAAGTAGCAGAAAATTGACTTGCTCAGATAGAAATCCATCTAAATTGTATCCCACTTAGAGTAACTAAATGTACAACTGGACCTAGTGACAGCTGTGACATCACAAAAGGTTTAAAAAGAATGTAATTCCCCAACCCCCACTCGACTGTCAAAGACCCACTCCACTCAAAATCAGAATTCTGACTTATTGAGGGATATATGTGCAGAGTTTGTCACTAACACAGTTGTCTGTTGAAGGGGACTGGAGTAGGTTAACTCCCCCCGAAAAGCCAGATTTCAAAATTAGGCAAAGAACAAAAGATTAGCTATGTTGAAAATCCAGCACAGTCACAGTTCAATGTGCTAATGCAGCGCTACGGGGAACCACTGACCTGAAGTCAGCCAGAACAAACCTTTAAATGAGGTGTGTTTTGGTTGGAGTGCGTCCAGTTAATTTATATACAGGTCCTTCTCAAAGAATTAGCATATTGTGATAAAGTTCATTATTTTCTGTAATGTACTGATAAACATTAGACT
>JAUMTR010000006.1:640036-654239 GCA_032270685.1 Microctenopoma stevenorrisi | reverse complement strand
AATGTTTATCAGTAAATTACAGAAAATAATGAACTTTATCACAATATGCTAATTTTTTGAGAAGGACCTGTATAATGGATCCACATGTATGCTGGAATTGACCATGATGAGACAGACCACACCTCTTTTCATGCCCTTTCAAATAAAATGAAAGTGTCAGACAGTATGTTTTTTAGAGCTGAGTATTTCTAAATACTTGAAATGTGACTGCAGTGGGACTTTAAACCCAAATGAAAATGGCGTCCTGACACGTTTTGGAAAACCATGCCAGAATGATTAAGCGCACTAAATAAGACCAGGTGTTACACAGTCAGGTACATTAAAGGTGCTGTTGGTCAGTGATCCTTTACCACCAGGAAGCCAAAACAAATTGAAAGCTGTACATTCACTGAGCTCTGTGTGTGTCCTCTAATCAACCTCTTAAATGGCATCAGGGTCCATCTCAGACATCTGCTGCTGATGTGATTGCAAATACAAAGCTACCTTCCCACTTTTAGTAGTTTTACACCATCCTAGATGCCACTTCTTTCAGATAAAGCTCCTACATTTTATTACAACCAGTTTCCTTAGCCAGCCACTGCATGCATATTCATGAACCCACGGTTGGTTTTTAATGTCATGTGCTTTGTTTCTTCAGCTGAATCACTAAACTAAAACATAACTGTTATAATATCCATAATGCAGAAAGTCCTAATCCTGGCTAAATATTCATGAGTTTGCACATTCTTAACATGGACCTAAAATGCACCCATGAACAACAAACAGCTACCCCTCCCTAAGGCTCAATACTCCCCTCTGCTGCCTTTCCTACCAGATCTTTGATCTGGTAACTTCCCATTCACCAACCGTAAAGTACGGATGGTGATTCAGATAACATTAGCACGCTCCCTCAGTGGGAAATTGGGATTACCGCAGCATACCTACGGTGACAGGTGGTTACATATCACCTAAGAATTAAGGAGCTTCTCAGACCAAACATTCAGGTCAACTGTAAGGTTTGAAATACTTCATTTTATGAAGATTCCTGCTCTTAACTAGTGCTGTCACAGATTCCACCACACAGGTCTGTGCCAATGGGTCTCACTAATTAAAATATTATCTGATGCTTTAAAAGTCCAATGAAGAACATGCAGATTATTCCACAGAGCATGAACTTACTAAACAATAAGTTATCCATCTGCTACAAAATTCCAGCCATGCCACTGCCGCAGTGCACAGCAACTCCTGTGAGATACATACCTGCTATTACGGCAAGAGGGCAGGTCAAGTCTCAAGTGGCTTCCTTATTACATTGTAGATGTCAAGAATCCAGACAGGTGATCGTGTATAACTAGTACTAGTACTAAATAACACCTGCACACCTAGAATGTCTGTTTCTCTCCCTTGAGAATTCAAATCAGACAAAAACTACCTCACGCAGGTAATGCTGGAGCTGGAGCCAATTCTAGCTGTCTTTGGGCGAGAGGCAGGGAACTCTCTGGACAGGTCGCCAGTCCAACACACAGACAAACAACCAGCATGCTCAGATTCACACCTACAGACAATTCAGAGTAATCAATCAACCTAACATGCATGTCTTTGGGTGGTGAGAGGAAACCGGAGCACCCGGAGGAAACCTGTGCCGACACGGGGAGAACATGGAATACTGTATTATTGTTAGATAAAATGGCCTCAGATCTGGGTGACCTTGAATGCTTTCCTCCACTTCTCCATTTTATGGATCCTGATCAACTCTGGGTTTAAGTTGTGTTCATGTGCATAAAACACTCTTTATTACTCTGTTGGACAGAGCTCAGCCACTCATCTCAGGTAGGTGTCAGTTTGAACTAGATGACCATACATACAGAGAGACAACCTGAAAACATAATGCCTCCACCGCTGACCATCACTAGCATGTAGGCATAATTATAGGCTAGAAATGTCCCACCAATTATCTAACCAGTAGCAACTACAGAGTCAATTAAATGCATGACGATGCCACATCTGAGTGCGGACAGTCATCAAAAAGGGCATTCTCTCAGTAACTGCTGTTTTTGTCTGGTGTGTCCCAGCATCCCAAACCCCCCCACCCCCCGTTACCTGCACCCAGACTGTGTGGCATCTTGGTCAAACCAGTCACTCTTCTGCTCTGACATGTTGCTCTGCCAGCAAACAGATCAAACAAACCAGACAGACTTTTTCAGGCTTCTCAGTTTGTCCTCCGATGACCAAAATCATCACATCATATTCACCAACAGAAACAGATGAATGTGTGACCTTCATTTACAAAAATGAGGTTCCTTCACAGATTTATGGGATAAAACAACACCAGATCAGCAACACAAACTATGATGTTGTTTCCATATCTTTAGCTGCCATGTATGATGCTGGCTCTCTGATGAAAGACTTACTACTAAAAGACAAAAACATTCATCCAATGTGAGTTTATTGCCTTTTTTCAGTGATGCAGACAACGGCATTTCACACTGGGTAGCCATCTCACACTCACTCCAGAAAATCCTGGAAGCAGTGGCTGAGATTAGCTACACAATAGTGTTATTTTTTTAAAAAGTATATAATAAAAAAGGCACTGAATATCTGGTACATGAGAGGCAGGTGTCTGTGTTATTTTCTGTTCTTTTCCATTTTAGGTTTCATTTTTTTTATATAAAACTTCAAACAACAGATGTTCTGTTGGATTATGCAAATTAAATGTAGAAAGTGGCAATAAAATCCATAACATCCAGCAGCATATACAATGGCTGCTTTACAAACAGGAAGAACTCGGGAAGTGCTCGGCAATGCTGCTCAACAATTTCGTCTTCGCTTCAGCTCATCAAAAATTGTGTTCCTTTGTGTCAAGTAAAACAGTTTGAAAGTCTGACTGCGTCATATAAATCTGCTCAACAGCTTTAGCATCCCCTTACCCCAAGAGGAAAAGTATATATATCCATATCGAAAGCTGCTTGTTTGGAAACAGACAGTGCAAGTGGGAGCTGTGAGTTTCTCAAGGAGGCAGCATTCCTTCGACACAACAACCTGGTGAATGGACACAGTCGGAAGTCACTATCCCTGTTGCTTATTAATCAGCCCTCCTTGGCAAAGTCTCAGGGAGCCACCCAGTCACATGACCACTTCAATGGGACTTGGCAAACTATGTCGGGTGAGGAAAAGCTTCTCAATAAGCTTAGCCTTTGTACCTTCATCCAAATGTATGTATTGCTACTGTGTGATGATGTTGCATTTTTTGATATCCAGTAAGTGAAAGTATATCCGTGTGCTAACTGGGGACTTAATTCAAAACAGTATGGAAAAGAAGCAAAAACCTGATTCAGATTTTATTGTCTACCTATGACAGATCTATCCAGCTGTGGTATTCTGCATTTCAAATATCATAAAGTCTGTGGATATGTATTATATCCACATATTTCTCTCTGCCAGTGGACCTTGTCATCTCACACATTGAATGTGAAAAGTAGGGAACTTGTTGTAAAAAGTAAAGCAGTATTATAATTATATTCAAGAGATATGGTTTTCTCAGCATCTTCTGAGATTTTTTGTTTTTGTTATGTGCTGATTTGTCGATTTCATACGCAGCGCAGCCACAGTTGTCAAAGCCTTCAGTGAAATTCCAGCTCTACAAATTGATTGTTGACACTAAATATGAATAAATCGATCTTCCATTAAACTCGTACAGTAAACTTTTTACAACCCAGAAGTTATTCATTTGTGATATGAAGCACAAACAAAGAAAAAAAAGAAAGCAGAGATTATTACCACAGCAATAAAACAAAAAAAAACTGGATAACAATTACATTCAATTTGCAATTTGCCTTTTGAGAAAACAAATATGACCTCTTGTTGTTTCCATGAAACAACTCTCAGTGAAAGACACTCATCTCATAATGTGTCTAATTTGGTTTCTACATAATAGGCCTGTATTTTGAAGTTTAATTTGAAAAAATGTTCACTCTGTTATACAGCATCAATTAGAAAACAACCCTGGAGTAGTATAAAAACAACTCTAGTGATGAATCTTTCATTTCCAGGTGCATTTTGTTGCTTCCTCTCGTATTTTTCTTATTTCACAGATGTCACATCCAGATATTATCAATTCATATAGAAGAAGCAGAAATGCCATTTTAACTAAAGGCTGAGTTGATTGACCAGAACCCAAGGCATCCATGTGACAGGTTGTATTTCAAGTGCAGACAGCATTGCAGATAAAACTGAAAAAAAACATTGACTCATTTCTATTCCATTGTTTCTCTTGGCTTTTATAATACTTTTCACAGATTATTCAACATCCACTTGTAAGTGATAAACTTATAGGGTCTGTGGTTAACTAATTCATAATTTATCGTCCAGTGTATGAGTAATAGGATTTGCATTTTAGTCCAAAATGGACTTTGGGCCTTGCATGCCTTCCTGACTTTATAAAATACATCAACCTTATCCTAAATTACTAGAAGAAAAAAAATATGAGCCATGCTGCTGGGACATCCATTACGTCAGTCACACAGACTCAAACCTGCATGCAGCTGGTACTGTGCTGGAACTTAGTTTCTAAACAGGCAGCAGCCATCACCACAGTGACTAGCGCTAGAAGCCTCATAGTGGTGTACTCAGTGAACAAAAGCAGACCTTATAAGAGATATTCAGGAAAAAATCGTTTGTATTCATTTATTCCACACAGAAAGTTTAGATTACAATAAAAGTTAAGATTGATAGAAGGAATGACGAATTAGGACTGAAGTCCATCAAACTAGCACCAAATCAGCCCTGCAGACAGACATAATCTAACAGAATAGTTAGACTAAACGTATAGTATATGAGTTCAGTACATCAGAAGAATAAACATGCAATAAGAATGTCTGGGGCAAACGCTGGGCCCAGTTTCTAAGACATTCACTTATAACATTTGGACATTGTGCCACTGTTCACAGATGGTGATATCTACCTGCCATTGTCAGCCATCTGCCTACTCTGCTCGTACATCTTGCAGCATGGCTTTTGTGTGGATTGTGCGCCGGGAGATGGACAGAGACATTTGTTACAGCTACAGCTCTGCCTCTTTTTCCTTGAGATCCCTACTGAGTAGCTGTATCCCTGTGATAAGAACAGAAAACATTCTACCCTTCAACAATGATCTCAATGTCTTTAACAAAAGGCTGCATACAGCGAGCACCCCATGCCCCCCCCATCCATCTCTTCTCTCTAAGCTAGTCATCCAAAAAACAGCTGTTGCTCCTAATTTTGATCTGGCCAGTTATAATTCTCGTCTTTGGCTGACACGGTCTCATAGACCAAGGACAGGGGCGCGATGCACAGGCCTGCAAGGGTTGTGGCCAAAATAAAAAAAAAAAACCCTCAAGAATTTGCGCTGCATCCTGGCAACACAGTCGGTGCCGTCTTCTTCCAGCAACATACGGAGATGGAGGGAGAGAAGCAGCCCTCTTAGACAATGAGGCTGCCTCATTACCAGTGTTTATCTTAAGCTGGATTAATAATCCAGAAAGACACATTCTTCTTTTCTTTGTCAGGAAAAGAAACTTGTTGTTTTGTTTGGGGTAGTTTGATTCTGGGTTTTGTTGCATTTACAGATTTTTGTTCTCTACTCGTTGTGTTTCTTTTTTGCAATACATACAACACTGTACCACTGATTGCTTCCCACCTTCCCCTTCACATGCTGGAGTTTGTTCGCAGAAGATGATCAATCGTTGTGGGTTCCGATCCACCCTCCCTTCAGGAAGCCTTCGGTAACTACTTGCATATTCAACGCATAAACATGGTTGCACTGCAACCAGCTGCGGAGAAGAGAGACCCACGTTCTTTTGAGTTGCATGAAGCCTACTGCTTGACCTTATACAAAACATGAAAAGATCTGTACAGCTCATTCTAGTCACGCATACTCCTGCTTGTTTTCATGTGTGACTCGCATGTCAAGCCTAAATCAGCTTTGTCGGTCAGTGAATGCGTACAACTGCCTGTGCCAACCAAACAAGATGGTTGAAAAGAATGCAAGCCGTGCATTCAGTGAGGGCCATAGGGAAGCTAACCATGACATGTTAGAGAAATTTCCCAAGTGCACATGAGAAAACCAAAGCAAAGTGTGACATCACTTCGGACTGTGCTGGAAATGATTGCTTCTGTCATGTAGAAAAACAAAGGAAGAAAAAGACATATGGTGAAAAATACATCAACAAGAATCTGAAGGGATCTTCATTTTGGACAAAGCCTCCCACCCTCTCTCCAGTGAGCTGACGCAGCCCCATATTAAATTTAGCCTGCAGCTCATCCCCTCGAGGTGCACATAGAAGCGCTTCAAGCACTTACTCGTGTCGACTGCCATCCAGATGTACTTCCTGCCACAGTGGCTGCTGCCTCAGCCAGCCAACTAGCAGAGCACTTCATCCCAGGCAGCTCTCCCTGTCTCCATCAATCGCTCTGGATTGTTTTTCTCTGCTTCTGTGATCTGCCCTGCTTCTATACATCCACCCCACCTGTCGGGCTCTGACCTGCAGGCTCACCTGCATATTTCTCGACATATCTGTATACAAGCCAGAATATCACTCTTTCTCCCATGTACAGACCCGATGCGCACAACCTGCTTCTATTTGTGATGTGTTATAATGAGACCAGACCATAACAGTAGCTACTCCAACAGCTAGTAAGTCTATAAAAAACAGATCTACAGCCTTGCAAGTTAAAACAATCAAGACAGCATGCCCATACTGATAAAGAGTCTGAAAGAAGCAAAAGGAAAGTGCTCCTAAGAATGACATGCAGTACAGAATAGACAACATTAACTCTTCTAACTAGTTTTGCATTCTCATGGATGTTTTTTTTGTTCATGTACAGGAAAGTTTCACATGAACATAATTCTCATTTCTCCACTCTTCTTTTTTAGCATAATATTCATGTGTTAATTGGAAACCTGTTCAGACTGAGCTGAAACGGCATCACAGCATTGGCACTGTATATTACAGTACACACACACACACACAATGGTGCGCAAAAAAGTCTTAGGCCACCATTAGTGTGGGAAGTGCTATTATGATCCTATATATATTTATTTACATTAAATAACACATAAAACTCTCAGTCTGACTGATGACAGTTTGGAGAAACATCTCTTTTTGCATTGTTAATAGGATGGATTGAGACATTAGGGATGTGCACTTTATAGTGTGCTTACAGTTCAAACACACTTTCCTCACCACAACAGGGTTGAGACAAAGAAGTCATCCAAACTGTACTTTTCAGGCTCCCGTTTCTGTTTCTGCCACTGATTACTTGCAGCATATTAACTCATGTAATTAACAACTCTAAAGACTGAAACCAAACTTTGTCATTGTCTGGTTATTGGGCTATTTGAAAGCTGCGCCCTGTTCTTGGACAATAATAGTTTACTTGCAACTGAACTTTATACACAAGTTCTCTCAACTGAATGAACCCACTGAAAACAACCAAAAACTTTGGCATCTTGGCATCAACTAGTTGTGATTACGGATCAACTGAACCAAATAACTCCAGTCATTTGCAAATGTAAAAGAAATAACACTTCTCAACCCAATAATGAAATACAGCCTATTTTCCAGTCACAGCTGCTCTTATACTCTACATACATCTGCTCATCTGGGAATCTTATTTTTATTCATTTATTTATTATCCTCGCTATGTTCTTTGGCTGTGTTTGTTATCTTATCAAAACCGCTCTAGATTTGCATCATTCTTACTGGTGCCCTATTCTGTTGCTGCAGTGACCCAATTTCCCCACAGGGACCATTTAACTTTCATCTAATCTAATCTAACACATCTCTGATTGTGCAAGAGATCTGCTGATATGCAAATGACTTCAGCACAATTTCACTGCTGTCTGGAAAATGGATTGGACTTGAAGTGTGGAGGAAAGGGACATTTTTTTTCCAGCAGCATTAAATGCAAACATCTTAAATCACACTGCAAAGTGACGCAAAACAGAGCGCTGTCTCCCTGGATGCTCATTCCAGCAGTAATTTGTGTTTTTAAAAATACCATCAGCTAAGCAGAGGTGTTCTTTCAATTGACAACATTTCTGCAAAATAATGATTTTGCTAATTATATTGTAACATAGGTTGTGATTTATTATGGTGGGGAGTTTTATTAAGTGGGGTTAAAACAAGCTCTCCCTGGTCCAGTAAACCACACAGATCCACTTGTATTCTTACCACTGACACATCTCTAATACATAACGAGCTTGAAAAGTGGTCTGCACCACAGTACTTTCAGAGCTTAACACGCAATGAGTCGCGTAACATCAGAGTTTCTGTTTAGCATGTTGTAGCTCATGGTATTCAGTGTAGCCGTCATTCACACATAAGGCATAAAGGCTGTCAGTGAAATTAAATATGCTGACACTGGTTCTTAAAAAAGGCAGAAATATAAAATAAACCACAGCTCTTCTAGTCATGAAAAGTTGATGTGATGACTTCATGAAGCCTTTGGGCCAGTATATGTCATGCAACCAACAGAAAGGTTGCACTGCGCAGTGCTCCTCTGATCTTTACTGTGCATCCCTGCAACATCTACATGGGAAGAGGTCGTCTTACAAGACCAGGCGGACATGCTGACTTTCGTCCCATTGTAAAGTTGAGAGTGATGTAGCTAAATGAATCAGCAGAGATGGACCACAGAATGCACAAAGCACTTTCCCGTCCTCATTCTCTAGATCTAGTTACTTAAAGGAAACAGTTACACTTTATCGCTGCTACTTTGCTCATCCTCTGAAATAAATGTCCTTATTAAGGACTTTAGTATCTATAAGAAAAGTTTAAAGTTAAAGACTTATTTTGTATGGTCTTTTTTTTTCAGTTAGCACAGAACTAAAATGACCCAAAGCTAAATTTTGATGCTAAAAATTAGTCATTCATAATCTGAAAGGTCAATTACTTGTTTCAATAATCAATAGATTCATCAGCTATTAGTTGCAGGACTAGAGCATACATCAACTTTCTGTAGAAATCCTGCTCGGTGCAGGAGCCTGGCTTCTCACACACTGGAAGGCAGCATTATGTGGAGCTATAAAGAGCAAAGGGGCTGCAGGCCAAATCAAATACAGTGAGGTCTGGAGGGCTGAGAAATAAAAAACACCCTGGCTCCTATTGATTTGTCCACTCATTTGTTTAACTGTTCACTTGTAGGGCATCAAAAGAGGATTTAAGAGCATTAATCTTCTTGTGTACTGATGGTGGACCTTGGCTTAAAGACAAAGCTGAACGCACATTAGGTTGATTAGTGCAGATGAAGGTGAACTTTTCGTTTTGCTGTGTCCAGACTGGATTTTTACTGTCAGGTGTAAACAAGGTCAGAAACAGTGTTGTGCCTTCCAGCAGCAAAGCCCTCTTTGCCTGCTCGGAGAATTCGTGGCTTAACTTGGATGACCTGCCCACGAAGTCAATGTGGATTAAGAACTAATACTTAATCAACTTTGCAGCAAAGACCTGGCGTCCAGGAGATTTAACATGCGTCAAGATGATCCTCGGGCAGCAGGAGCTGCACGCGCGATCTGTGACTGCAGCGCGTTTCCTTCTGCTTCTATGTTCCTCACTAAATACAACAACCAGCAGCTGACAGGGTTGAACTTCAGCCCGTGAGGATCCATCCAAAGCTCAGCGGATACTCAGCAGATAGAGGCAGGTCAGTGGCTGCTCCTCATTCCAGCCGCGACGTCCCGTGTCACATGTAGGCACACTTCCCAAATTCATCCACAGTCTTCTCCGAGCACAGAGAAGCGCACAGATAACAGAGTGACAAAATCCCGCACTTACCTTGCTCCATCAGCAGGATGCTCATCCCGACCAGCACAGCCCAGTACACAGGGTTCTTCATGTTTAGGGATGTGTAGCGTGTCTGCTGTGTGCTGTGTGTCGTCTGGGAAAGATTAGCCAGCGAGTCTCTGAAAATCCCGAAAAGTGCTCTTCTCCAAGTCCCCGGGTCCAGTCTGACAGTAAAGCATCCACTAACGCAGCGCTCAACAAAGTCCCTCCTTCAACTGCGAGGTTATTGGCAGCGCCGCCACAACAAAGCTAGCGGCAGTCACAGCGGCTCTTTCCGCTTCGGCTTTTCAACTTAAAAGTACTTAAGGCTGTTCGGAGGTTCGTTTAGTACGAATGTACACCTGCGCTTTTAATTTCGCGGGAAAAGCGACCCACTTCCTGCCCGGACCCGGTTGTATGTTGCTGGTTTAAAGTAGCTAGTGTTTGAATGGCGCGTGTTGGGCAGTCTGCGTACATGTTGTACATGTTTTCAATAAGAAGAGGAAACGTCTGTGTAGCGCGGAAGATTCACCAAACTGACCTGCTATGATATTGGTAATGATATTCTTTGTGGAGTTTGCGTTGGCTCCTCCAGGTGTTCTACCCCCCCCCCCCCCTATTTCTAATATTTCACAAACCCTTTAATTATCAATTTGAGGTGTCACTTGACTAAGGGCTTGACTAAATGCACCTTTCCCAAAATCAATTACTTGTGTTACCTTTTCTGACCAGATTTAATTTAAGCATAATACTTGCCAGGAAGCAGGAACAGAGCGAGACACGTCTTAATGGGAGGGCCCAGACTGAGAGCGAAATTATTAAAAGGTGTTACACTAAAATTTAAAGCCTCCCTTTATGGAAGTAATGTGCTGGGTTTCAGTGATGCAGTGGTTTACCCCGGTTATATTTACTCACGTAGACAAGTAGAGGACCAAAATCTCTGGCATGAAGAATTCATTGTTGCTGCATGAAGCAGGGCTTCAGTGAGTGATTGTGTTGGTAACACTTGATAAGGAAGATTGTAGTAACTTCTGGCAACTGTGCTTTCTGTGTGAATGTCTGTTTCACAGGGTTGGTGCACTGCTGCTATCTGTCCCATCTGGGATAATTATAATAAAAATGCATTTTATTTAAAGACACTTTTCTTGGCATTCGAGGACTTCATACAGTGAATAAAGGTAACAACAAGGGAAAAAACTAGATAATAAGGTTAAAATCTCATAGCAGAATACAATTAAAGAGAGAAAACAGTCCCTAACAGGTGGGTTTTGAATTTGGATTTGATGGTGGCAAGACACACAAAGGGGAGAGACAGGAGAACGGAAGACGAGATAACGGAGGAGGAAGGAAATCCCCATGGTATTAACTTTGAGTTAGACCCTTGACACTAAAAAGGAATACATTTTTTAGTGGTTTAATAGTTTTTGTTTTGTGCTCTAGTGATAGACCATCTCTATCATCTTGTCATTACAAAACTACTTGACTTTTATCAAACTCTTTTTATACTAAGCTAAGCTTTCGAGGGACTATCATTTAAGGTTTTCAGCCCGGGGGTTGGGAGAACATCAACCAGACCCATGTGTCAGTAGTTATACTGTACATACAAGGTGACACAGCAAATACAATAAAAAGGAGCATACAACTCCTGTGACACTTGATGGGGTGGCACGGTAGTGCAGTGGTTAGCACTGCCCATGCATAATCTTATGGGTTTTGTGGTTGGATCTGTGTGGGTTTCCTCTGGTTACTCGGGCTTCTTCCACAGTCCAAAGACAAACAAGACGCCACCAGGTTAAACAGTGTGACGTCTTTGTGACATATTCTAAAAAAGGCATTAATGTGCAGCTGGTGATATTTTGAAAGGCAAACATAGATCAGGAGAGGTTTGGTGCCTAAGAATCACAAGCTAGGAGTAAACATAATGTACTTTGTTAGATATTGTTAGCAGAGGCACATTAAAACGTTGGAGAAGTGCATGTAATAATGTGTATGTTGAGATGGCGCCTTTTACAGTCAGAAAAACAGGACACCACGTCAGATGTACAATGAGTTGTTTGACTACGTTTAGCAGCAGTTTGGAGACACTTGTCTGGGCATTAAGGCCATGGCCAAACTAACATGAAAAATGTTTTCTCATCGATGTAACCTGAAGTACTGTGTTTTCGAAGGACACTGTCATTCAGTCTTCTTTCAATGGAAAAATGTCCATGAGTATAGCTATTAGTTGTTTTTTTTTCTGCAACATTTATATCAAAGTTCATGTTCGAGGCTCTTTTTAAAACACCACATTTAGTTGGCTGCCCTTGTGAAAATGTGCTCCCATTTAATAACTCATTTCTCAGTAAAACCTTTTAATTTCTCTGTAATTCACCACATTTTGGCTTTTGTTTGCACACACCCACATGTACACACAAATTCCATCTGAAGCCCAGTTGCCAGTTGTATAATTGGACCTGCTTTTAATAACATATTGAAGCGCTTGTTACAACAGAATGAGCATAATTAATTAATGTTTCCAAGCTCTCCTGCCTCTATTTTCAAATGGAGTGTGCAGTCACCGTCTGAGTTTACAATAGATCAAGATTAGGCTAAAATGTTGCACTGTGTGGTTGTTTTTCAGCTTATGCCTGAAGTTGAAACAAGAGCTGCTTCATTGTGAGTTGTAGAAGAGCATATCTAAAAGATTGATTAACTCACCGGAAACACACTGGAAAAAATGTTTTAGCATTTGTTTGTCTGTATTTCTGAATTATCAGTATCAGGTTATTGTATCTGCTCTAATGTCCTAATGTTGAGATTTAACAAGTGGTCCACACCTTACGAATTAGGTCATCGTTAGGCTGCAAACACAGACACATGAGCTACACAGTGGCTCTAACAGGGTTTTTCAACAATAACACTATAGTCTGAAAGAATATAAGTAGGTTTATCTGTTAATATCAACCTAAAATGTGTGAATATGAGTGTGATGGTTAGTGATGGGACTTCTGAGCGTGTGTCGAGTAATCTATAGAATGTTTTGCGAAGCGTCTATTGAGGCTTGGGTTAATGACGTAACATATAAAACTAAAGTCATGATAGCTTGACACACATAGACAATACTTAGTTCCCTGGCGCTTTTTATTCCCATGCCAAACTGTGGAAAGACAATTTCGAACAGGAACACATCTGCCTGTCTTAATGTCTTTGACCAGCAGGGGTTTTTTGAGCACATGAAGTCAAAAATGAGGCCTCGAGAAATGAAACATTTTGCGAACCAACTGGCTGCAAAGCTTTAAAGCTTCACAAGGTTTCATCTGGCCATCACTAGTTAGACGTCTGGTTGGGTGCGGCATAGGGACGAGCGCCATGAAGCAGGCCGGTTATATGCAGGAAGCACCCAATCAGCCCGTACCATGGATGGCCACCTCAGAGGGGGGATTGGCATTTGTTTTTTTGTTATAAATGATAAGTTATATAGCCATTATATATGTTGCCCTGTGTGTTCAGTTCAGTAGGTCAGTTTGTCTGTTCAGTTTGGTTAATTTCTGTGAGTTAATCTTTTCTGAGTCTACTTATGTTTTGTTGTTTTTTGAGCCCAGACCTTAAATTATTGGTTGGCATTTCTTTGTTATTGCTTTGGGGTAAGTAAAAACCCACTTATTTTTGAAAGATTCACCTGCGTCCTCGTGCCTGCTTGCTCGGTCCTTCACAATGAGTTAAAGCTGAACTTAAGTCACTTGTTTATTTTCTGAAGGCAAGTGTGAGGTGAGTTGTGAGGTTTGAGAGAGTCCAATGCTGTAAGAAGCCCTGATGGTTAGTGGCATAATTAAGGGTAATGGAGTCCAATGAGCAGAGAGCTAGCAGGGAGACAAAGACTAGCGAGATTGTGACAAAAAAGGGAACTGATTCTGGGGCGAGGCAAGAGGAAGGTCCAGGGCAGAAACGGATCAAGAATGAAAAAGCAGATAAACAGGTACACAAATCTGTTGCCAAATATCAGAAAACAGAGACAGTTCCAGCAGCCTGGAGCTGGTCCAGAGTCTCTGATAAATTTCAGGTGCAGGTCCAAATCATAAACAATGTCCAGGAGACAGAGAAAAGTCAATATCCAAACAGAAATTTGTTTGTAAAATCCAATCAAATCCAGAATCAAACAAACAAGCCAAATAAATTACTCAGAGAGCAGGCATGGGTCAGAGGTTCAGACAGAGTCATACACAGGAGATCAAGCTGAAGACAAGAATCCTGCAGAGCCACTTTCCAGGGTTGGACTAAGACCAGCGGACCTGCTCATGAAGGAAGGTGAAGAGGCGGATATGGTTCCCTGTGCTGATTGCAGAACTGATGTGAAACCATTGTTGGCAAAACATCAGAATCAGAATCAGAATCAGCTTTATTCGCCAAGTATGTTGCACATACAAGGAATTTGCTTTGGTCTTTTTGTA
>JAUMTR010000006.1:627783-639936 GCA_032270685.1 Microctenopoma stevenorrisi | reverse complement strand
TGTGTGTGCAGTGTGCTGAGTTTAGTGCACTTTGTGTCCATGTAGCAGCAGCAGTCAGTTGTTTATAACAGATATTGGGAAGAAAGAAGTTATGAAGAAACATATCAGGGTGCTCAACGCTGATGCACACACACACACACAAACCTCTCAACACTCTTAACCAGTAGCTAATCCAAGTCTGACTTTGTTGTGTTTTGTTTGTCAGACAGAATTAATCTGCCTTACTGAGGACGCACCAAATGTGAAGGTGTGCTGTAATAAATCAAAGTTCAACGCCAAATGCTCAACCACAAATTGGATCATTAGGTCAGTGACATGTTTGTAGACTGGACAAAAGTCACTGCTGACAAGAAAGAACACAAAGGCTCATATCACGTTTGCCAAAAAATATCGTAAAAACTAAAGTATGTTTCTGGAGTACCCTACTCACAGTCAGGACTTACATCTGACTGAGATGCTGTGGCATGACCTCAAGCAGGCCGTTTATGATCGGAAACCCTCCAGTGTTTCTGAATGAAAGCAGCTCTGCAAAGAAGTGTAGAACAAAAATCCTCCACAGTGATGTGTGATGTGTCACAAACGTTTGATCACAGTTGTTGCTGCCAACGGTGGCACAGCCAGTTATTTCAGGATACATTTATTCACATAAGGCCAGACAGGTTTGGCAAGTTTTATCCTCAATGGAACAGTCATTTAAAATCTACATTTTGTGTTTACTTTGTGTAAGATTAAAATTAGTTTGATGATCTGAACAATTTTAGTGTGACAAACACGCTAAAGAAAATCACGAAGGGGGGTCGTCCTTCTGTCTACAGACTTACAAAACACACATGATCAGACTGATGGTGTCTGTGTAAAAGCGCAGTAAAAGCACTGCTCTGAACAAGGCAGCTGAACCTGAAGGACACATTCATAACTTCTTCTAGATTCATGAAAGCAAAGATTTTATTGACTCCTTCCTGCAACTCAAGTAATTGAAGCAAGTGATAGCTGGGGAGCTCACCATCCATAACATATTGAGGAGCCCTTCGGAATATCTAGCAGGGCTTTTTACCGTCTCATCAATAGACACACCACAGAAACTATTTATCAACAGCAACATCACTGAGGATGGGCTTCCCCTTGAGGAGCGGAGAGTAGCAGACATCCAAGGAAAGCAGAAGAAAGAGATCGAACTAAATGAATTCTTTTATTGGTCTGAGTCTTCTTGATGGGAACAAGTAAACTTGAATGTGGTGGTTTGTGAGCAAATGAATGTTTTTTTCACAACATGTTTAAAGCCTCCGTAGCCACTGAGAGGCATGACAAACGTACCATCCAAGAGAACTGAAGGTAGGTTGTGTGGAAACAGGGCAGGCACAACTCATTCCCTAGAGACGGCTGTATACTGTGCTTCTGCAGCTTAAAGACTCATCTTCATACTAGTAATATGTCATCAGAGAGGGAACATGCATATTTCACACATTGTTAGTATGCGAGTGTTAAGTGGATTCTGGCAGTGTTGGTTTTTCTAACTCTCACGCCAGTGTTAGAAAATCAACAGTACTCAGTGTTAACTTTAGACTGATGTAACATACTGTTACAGTCTTGAAATAATTCTTATAGTTAGGTAGGTAAGACTCGATGTATTAATGTTAAAAGAGTGGACACATGTACTCACTCAGAGTTAATTGAACACTGCTGCCTTTGTTGTGTGACTGACTGACTGATTAATTGAAGGAATAGATTACGTGAGAATGTCGTTCAGGCTTTACCACAGATGCTTAGGGGGTTTTTAGGAAGAGTAGGAGAGCATACAAATGAAGACAGTTTGTTGTAGTGTATGGTGTTTTTTTTTTACAGGTAGCACTCTTCGTGTTCTCCTCCCTGTTTGGATGTCCAGCACTGAATGCGGGTGGATAGATGCACAGACATTCGTAAACAGTGGCTCAGTGTGTGATTCCATGAAGCCAAAGTGTAACTCAGTAGAAATATGTAAATGCTGGTTCAGAAGTAGTCAATTACTACACAATGAATAAATGAAAGGCTTATCAGCTGTGTCTAGATTTAATGTTGCACAAACTGGCAGAGCCTCCGTTTGATTTAATGGGCAGGTGTAGGAACATTCTGTGCAGTGCAGTTTGCACCAGATTATTTGTCATTCTCATGGATACTGATGCAGTTTTAATGTTGATTTGACAAATGTCTAAGTCTGGTGCCAAACCAAATCAAGGACCCTTGCAGTACACTGTAGAAGACGTCATCCATTGTAAAGCTCTTAAAGTCTGGGAACCTGTATGAAATAGTATGGGCAGAGAACAGTCCATAAATATGTTTGTACATTTGCATCCTGCAACGACCCTCAACAGGACAAGCAGTTGAGATGTGGCATATTGATGCCATATGCATGATGACATATGCATGAATATATTTTGGTCTCAGCATATTTATACAGAGTCCATTTCAGGGTTGCCATAATGTCTGCAAAAATATTCATGTCGAGTAGTGTTGCATATTCTCTGTGTGCAACAACAGCTTAAGGTTTGCGACATCAGCAGTTGCTGTGTAACTTTGGTGGTGCTCTGCCAGGCCTGTATCGCAGCTGTTTTCAGCTCCTGCAGGATTTAGCATAATATATATGAAGTATACTCTTCATACTGTGAAAGGTAGTCCAGCTGGCCTCCGATTGGGTGACTGACTTGGACACATAACAGTTGTCTATTTTCCAACCTTGAAAAAGTCCTGCAATGCTTCAGCAGTGAAATGGTTGTCCTGTATCACAGACCTTATATTGGACCATACAGACTAAATGGATAAATGATAGGGCTTTGTCCAAAACAATATCAAGAGCACTGTACATTCTGCACACATTTTTTGTGCTGTATACTTAGTGCATTCATTATGCAAAGGGGTAGGTGTTGGGTGCACACTTTGTGTGTGTCTGGAAGGAGCAGCAGTTAAAAGGCTGGGTGAGATATGGATTGGATGATTTGGTGATTTTTTTTAATACAATCTCAGTCACTGACACATGACAAATAAAGAGAGGTTATCTGGGTGACAATCTGGATGTGGCCAAATCTGTTTTGAAGTTAATTAGCACAGTGGTAATAAAAATAAATAGCTGCAGGATATTTGATGACATGGTTTTACTGATCACTTGCATCCAGTGCTCTGATCTCTTGTCACATCACACCACAAAGCATAATGTAGTAGATATGTGCATTTTAAGAATAAAACCTTGCTACTTTATGAGATATTTAGCCCTGTTTTTTTTTTCACTTTGCCAACACTGCAGTGTTCAGTAGAAAACAATGAATCTCATCTGACCACATCAAATAAGGAGGTGCATGAGATAAATCACTACAACATAACAGACAGAAGTCACTTACACAAAGCCTACACACGTCTAAAGAAAACAGAACACTGGACAAACAAATCTCTTCTCCGCCAGTGTATTGATAGAATGACAGACTGTCATTCCTAGTTATATTATATGGAAGATGTGGATATATGAGAGAAAAAGTCACAAATGACACAGACACAAACTGTTATTCGCGACTAAATTCTCAGTTTTAAAGTGAATTGAGCTTCCATGTTTCATATTTTGTTTGTTTTTAAACCCAAATATTGTCCCTCTGTTTCTTTCCTTTCTTTGTTAACCACTCATTTATCAATATGACAACAGCGTCTTGAACATTTTAGTCAGGTTTTAATCATGTCCAATAAAGATCACTTCAAAGCATGCAACTAATTTTAGGCTAGAAGAGGGAAATAAGCCACGAAATGACTGGTTGGGGTTAGGGTGTTGATTTTCTCTGTAAATGAGAAGCTTTAGTGGCTGTGCTAGACTGGAAGTGTTATAATAGGTTGTGCACTTCCATTTATATCTAATTTAAAGGACATTTTTGGAACCTCTTTGCATGCATCACAAGCTAAGTAGCCAACTGGCTACTGCCCAACACACTTCAGACCCAAAACCCTTCTACTCACATTTTCATTGTAACAAGTACACGAAACAAATTTAACTGGCAAGGACTCATTTACAAAAAACTAAATATCAACACATGGTTCGAGTCAGTGAACAGCTGTGGTCAGGACTAAATAACAACCAGTGAATTTCCAGTGTTTGGTCTAACCACACAGTAATAAATACATCATACATTTCTATGGTGCATAAGCTGATGAGCATGATCATTATCTGATCAGATGCCC
This sequence comes from Microctenopoma stevenorrisi, assembly GCA_032270685.1. NCBI lineage: Eukaryota > Metazoa > Chordata > Actinopteri > Anabantiformes > Anabantidae > Microctenopoma > Microctenopoma stevenorrisi. Next base: position 635,745 of record JAUMTR010000006.1, on the reverse strand, counting down.
TCGTGGTCTCATGGCTGCTGCACTCCCAAAGGTACGTTTCTCTCTGGTATTTCATTCTCCTCCTATGATGACAAACTAAAGTAACTATTCTGATTACAGTTCTAGCATTTAGTCATTTTAAGTTGTGGCTTTTATTTTTATTTGAGCCTTGTGGATCTATAAAACGGTGTAACTTTCAACAATGAATTTCCTGTAGAGCTAGATTAACAGTATACCAGAGTAGTTTGTTTTAGCTCAGAGCTAATTTGCTTGAACAGTGGGTGTGCCAGCCTCTTAAACCCCCTCAAAATGTGGATTTATCCATGTCCCAGTTTTATTCCTGCTGTTGAAGAAAGAACTTGGAGAAAGAATGGTTTTGGTTAAGATGGTCTTAATGCTGTGTCTAAGCATCAAATGTCTAAACATGGTCCATACAAGTATACAGATGCAAATGGGTGCCAACATCTGGCCTAACAGTAGTTAATGTGCACCCCTGGTGAACATATTCCATCACTGTGGATAATTTTCGTCCCACTCTTCCTGCAGAAAGGTTTAAATTCAGCCACGGCCTGGAAAATAACCAGACTACACCAAAACCATTTAGAACAGGTTTTTTCTTTTTTAATGATTGGATTAAAAGTAGATCTGCTTCTGTGTGTCAGATCTTTGTTCTGCTGCAGAACCCAGGTGCGCTTTAGCTTCAGGTCACACGCTGACGGTTAGTTTTTTTCTTTAGGTACATGGTAAAATTTATGGTTCCATCAGTTCTGTAAAGGTCCTGAAGCTGCTTTGCTGTGTTGGCTTTGTAACCCTATAACGCCACTTGCTTTGTTTCTCACCTGTTCTTCAGATTAGGTTATATTGTTGCTGAAATTCTTTAGCTCGACGTTGTCTGACAGGTCTATTGATATGATTCTTGCTGCATCAGATCTGGCAGTATTCAGGCCAGAATGTTGCAAATGAGATAGAAGTCAACTGTCCAAAAATGTGTTCATCACATTATTTTAAGGTGGTTTCAGATATACGAAAACATTCAATTTAAGGAAGGGGGCAAATACTTTTTCACAGCACTGAGTGAAACCTACATTAGCCTATAGTGAGTGAGGGGAGACTTTAAGATCAATATCAATCAAACATGTTCAGTTTCAAAGGTCAGCAATCAAAAGAAAATGGTCCGTACTTTTGTTCAGCGCCGCTGCACTGGCAAAATATTTACTACTGCCAAAGAGAGGGGCACTAATGAAGTCTTAAAATGTCAGCCCCACTGCACTGGAGCTTAAAGACTGACATGATGATGTGATGGTTTATCACCTGACACATTCCCCAAAGAATCCAGCAGAAAAGGACATTTTGAAACGGGTTCTCGTGCTCTGATCTGTTCTGCACCCACCGCTGCTACTTTTGTAATGTGCAGTGGTAATTTGAATAACAGTGGGTGTCACTGTCAACCCTGAAAGCTCTGAGCAGTTTACATGTAGAACTATTCCCTGCTTGTTCAGTTTGAAAGCTGTGGGGTTTCTGAGAAGTCTGTCAGTCACCAAGTTGTTAGTGCCAGCACCACAGCTGCCGATGTTGGCTGCTGGACTGGGTTATAAAGACTCCGCTCTCTTTCTGCTGTGAGCTCCTGCTTTTGTTGTGAATGCTAATTCTGACAGATTATCTGTGACTTGCTGTGTCCTCACTCCTCCTGCGATGTCTTTTTTCTGGTATGTTCTGTGTATAGTGTTTACCTCTTTCTGTATTTATTTCCAAACAGGGACGTAATTAGCACATTAGGAGCTCAACCTTTTGACAGGAGCCCCCACCCCAACCAGCAAGTAAAAAAACTTACAAGATAAATAGATGCTTAACTATGCTGGCAAGATCAACAAGAAAAAAACATAATTAATCAATTGCACTTGCAAAGTAAAACCTCAGCACTTAGTCATTAGTCATACAATGCAAATGAACTTCCAGCAGAACAGTGTGTTAGGCAAAAAGAGTCAAAAACTAAACATGAACTGTAAATGCATTTCCATCTTAAAGAGTGGACATCAGGAGAAACAGGTTAGACGGAGGAATTAGTCTTAAATGGACACGCAATAGACACATGCAGTAATGCAGTACAGAGCTTTTTGTTCAGTCCTTGCACAAGACTTGTAACCAACAAGACATGAGGCTGGTAAATAAAGTTTAGAATCCTCCTTACTCTTTTCTTCTTTCTCTGTGTCTGGTCAGGACGTTTCCTCTGATGGATGTCTGTATTGACAGCCAGTGCGATGCACTGCCTTGCTCTTGGTTTTGTCTTTGCACAAGGTAAAACTAAAGTAACAGAGAAGAACCTGGTCAGAACTAATTCTACGATCACACAAATTCAGGTTTATTTAAAAGCTAGAAAAGTTTCATCCATCCATCCTTTAAAGGGTTGGTGGGGTGCTGGAGTCTATCGCAGCTGTCACTGAGTGAGGCACGGTACACCCTGGACAGCTCTCCAGTCTGTCGCAGTGCTCATATATACAGACTCACAAACATTCACACACAGTATATGGGCAATTTTAGGCTCAACATCTAAACTAACTGTAGGAGGACGCTGTAGTACCTGGAGAGAACCCACACAAACACCCGGCCAAACTGTAGATTCAAGTTTCTATTCCTGCAAGGTGACAGTGCTAACTACTACAAGTTTCCACTGGGTAAATCATACATTATATAGGCATAAGTAGTACAGAAAACTACGTGTGGGCTCACTGCCCCTCACTGTGAAGATTGTCTTCTTTATAAAATGATTGACCAACCATTCATGGAAAAAGATGTAGTTAAATACTTCAGTGATATAGTAAATAGGCCATAGTGACACTGCTCATATTGCTAGTTGGATAGATTTTAGCTTTGTAAAGCCACACAAATCACTGCTAAATGCATTTTTATCTTTATTTCCAGCCTTACCGGTGGACTCTGCTTCCAGGCAATATCAGTAAATTAAGGTCAGAAACCTTTATTCCCCTTAGAGTTTTATATTTACCTTTCTGTCACACGGGTTACATCTCAATTTTCTATATGTGAACCTTATTTCCCTCACTTGCATCATAATCTGTCCCACTGCAGTTGCAAGGATGGAGAACAAGCCTTTTTATTTTAAAGGTTATTCACTGCTTATACACAACTTCCTGTGACATACATGGACAAACACTGTCATTTCCTTGTGATCACTAACTGGAGGCCCACAGGCCTGATGTGGCCTGTCCCTGACTAGAGAACCACAAACACAAAATCAGTCCAAACCAACTTACATTTCCAAACAAAGTTTAGATGAATCACAGGAGGACATGGAGCGGCCTGGTACCTCACCGGGTAAGCATCAAACTGCGATGCAGAAGGTTGTAGGTTCAAACCCCGTCTGACTCTCAGTACATCCCCTACCAGGTGTGTCCTTCAGCCAGACACCCAGCGCTAGCTCCTTGTAAGTCGCTTTGGATAAAAGCGTCTGCCAAGCAAAGTAAAAAGTAAAGGACATGAACGAACCGAAGTGCGACAGGTGACCAAGGTAGCAGATGCAAGACAAGAACATGGGACATGGCGGGACATCTGATGATCTGACACTGAATTACTGAGGGAGAAGGGAATGTGGAGTGAACCAGGTTGCTTGATTGGTAACAGCTAAAACAGATAAGGCTGATAGAACACATGGACCAGAGTTAACAGGAGTGCCGGGAGTAGTAGTCCATCAAACCAAGAAGTGAGTAGTCCAGAGGGGGACAAAGGGGTTGTAAAACTGTACCAATTACAGACAGAAACCAAGCAAACAGATGTACAGAAAAGCCAAAATCACCCAGAACCTTAACTTAAACCAGACAGACTGTGACAATTTACCATCAACAGAAGAAGTCTGAAAGGGACATCAGGTCAACGAACTCAGTTAATATGTCAGACTTGTAAAATGCACTTCTTAAGCATCCTGTCTGGACAGTATATTACTTTAACTCTTTAAGAGGTTCTTGTGGTAAAACCCTCGCCATTGTCTATTAAAACAAGACGACAGACACTGGTAAATATCTTTTAGAAGCATCTTAACAATGCATATCTTGTTTCTCATTGTGTTGAGATTTGAATTACTGGTAACTGCATCATTCCCCTGTGATCCTAGGACTTTCCTGGCCCTAACCACGTTTTGTCAGATAACTTCCTAATATGAGGTGACTCCAGAATGACTCGTAGGCGTCGGTGCAAATGTACTTACTGTCTGAATGATCAACTCAAAACAGCTCTACCAGCTGATCTTTTCTAAGGGAGTAGAATAAACTGGTTCTACTGTAGATTACAGCCTGCAACTCACCCTGTCATTAAACTGAATTAAAGTTGTGCTTTAGCGGCTCTCAGCCCACATGTTTAATAGTAATATTTTTGCACTTTTCCAATCTAGTTTCAGTGTCTGTCACACCATAGAAACTGCTTTAGCTAAAGCGGGAAATGATGGTTGTATTCAGATTTCACCTCTTTGCTTTTCATATTCTGTCTCAGTGACATGATAATTCCTTAAAGCTTTTATGTGGTTAAAGTCTTACCTGTCTGGAAGGATCCTGAAGGTTTCTTATAATAATACTGCAGGAGTGATGTTGTTGCACTGACCATGGCCATGTTTATCATTTAATCAGGAAATGCAGCAACACAGGTTAAAATGAGAAGCTGCCCGCTGGATGCTTTGTACACTGACACATGTTAATGATAGAGCGGCCAACCTCAGTATCTAAACTCTAAACTAAGTGATGTTTTTCCTCTTTTAGTGCAGTCAGAATGCTACACTACAGAGCAATACCAGGGTGGCCTGGTAGCTCAATGGGTTAAGCGTCAGACTGGGATGCAGAAAGTTGCACGTTCGAAACCCCGTCTGACTCCTAGTGCATCACCTACCAGGTGTGTCCCTGAGCCAGGTGTGGCCCTGTAAGTCGCTTTGGATAAAAGCGACTTACAGTGCCAAGTGAAGTAAAGTAAAGCGCTCCAACGCAAACAGGTTGAGAAAGATATTAGAGTACGACAAAGGAGCAGAAGGACCAGCTGTTCAGCTTTATTTTCGCTGATACAGCCACTGTTTAATATATGTCTGGTTTTGTGCAAGTACGGATTCAATACAGGCCCAGGACAGTACAGACATAGTACTCTGTAGAATAAGAGCCCTGTTGTCTGAAAACACATCATGGAGCCACACCGCTGCACTGAGTGACACGTTTGTTCCTCACAAAAAAAACAGAAACGAAAAGAATAACTGTCACTTTATAAGGCTCTGTAATGGATTTAGGAAAGATGCACGTGACCTTTTGTCGTATTCAGACTCGTCCTGCAACTCCAAATGCCAAACAAAACAGTTGTTTTTGAAACAAACAATGTCTGGAGAAGATTCGGATGAACCAGAAAAGATTGTCAGATGTGATGGCTTCATAGAAATGTATTCGTATGAGTGGGAGTTTTAAGAAGCTGAAATTCAACTAGGCTTCAAGCACCCCAAAGAAAAGAACTAGCGGAGAGTGCCAGTGCGGCTTTGTTCAGTGTTCGGTGATGCCAATGGGAAGGCAGACACGATCACGGCAGAATGTAGGTGCAGCAGTAAATGAGACAGTCTTGAGCCCCCCCAGAAACATAGTTAGACACTTTCTGCAGTGTGGACACACTACACTGAAGTGTAAACCGTGTCTCTGTGGGTCCTGATGGTACTCTCTAATGTAATCGCTTTTCAATAACATCAGATTTGTTGGACTGAGAATAGTAAGAGGACGAGACGTGTCATCCAATGCAGCAATGTGACACACTAATGTGTTTTTAATAGCTTTTGGACGACAGTGGAGATCTGTGGCACAGAACAAGAGGGGGGATCTGATTCACAGACATTAACAATTATTATTAGAATGTAGTTGTTATTAATCTCTTTAAGAAAATTTTGATGGGCAGATATTGTTGATTTTTTGGAATTTTTTGACAATAGCTAAACGATCAGCTGCAGCGTCAGTCTCTGAAAGATTCCTAACAAACGGGAACGTTGGACTGCGATGGATGACCTTGTGTAACACACATGAATCATTTAGATGCTTTCTTTGGTTTGTATCTGTGAAGGTTCTCCAGGTCATGCTTATCTCAAAAAAGTATTTCTAATCGCAACTGGACTTGTTAGTTTGTTGACCATGTTTCAACCTTCCATTGCAGATGATAAAACACAGGAGGTGGAACATTTCACCAAACACACCAACGCTGTGGACAGAAACATCAAATTGACTGGAGAAGATGTCACAGGCAATAGGTTGGCCTCAACATCGGAGTGTACAGGAAACCCACACATACAGATGAGTACCTGCTGTTTGACTCTCACCACCCTCTGAAACACAAACTGGGAGTAATCAGAACCCTACACCATCGGGCAGAGAAGATTCCCACCAGAACAGAGGGAAAGAAACACATCAAGGAGTCACTCAGAAGATGTGGATATCCTGACTGGGCTTTTTTAGAAGATTGAATAAGAGCACAGCAACAGCTGACAGGGAGGAGAACAAACGTAGTGTTGTCATTCAGTAGGATTTTCAACAATCACAACATTCCTGTTCATTTCCACTGAGACAATACTTAGTCCAAACCAAGGACAGAACACCCAGACACAGACTACTACAGTAATGTAGTATATGCAGTTCAATGCATTGAGGAATGTACAGACCTGTACATAGGAGAAACCAAACAGCCGCTCCACAAACGCATGGCTCAACACAGAAGAGCCAGTTAATCAACACAGGACTGAGCAGTTCATGTACAGCTGAATGACAGGGTCATTCCACAGGGTTTATACAGCTGCTGCTCACACCAGTCAGTCAGAATTGAAAAAAGCTCTCTGGAACGAAGGGTGAAACGTTGTCAAGGAGCCAAATAAATCCAGTTGCTATCCGAAAACCTTTTTAGAGACTTTCTTTGATTTCTTTCATGCTGGACAGCAGCATTACTCTTTCTGCCTTGATAAAAGCAGTGTTTGATGTAACTGCATATTAATATCTGATTATGATGTGAAATAAAGGAATCGTACCATACACCCACAAAATCTAAACCAGAGCTTTCATGAACTCTTGTTTTGTAACAGCAGCTGAATAGATGAGTATTTGTGTGAAAATATTATGAATTATTATTTTTAATTGGGATCTTGCATTCCCTGCACACTCTCCACTCAGTCTGTTCTTGTGTCTATCAAACTATTTGTTTGTGAAGCCACCAGATACATTATTGATGCACTATTAGTACCACACCGCTTTGAAAACACAACCATGTAAGTAGATAAATATGCAAGGAAGAAATCATTAAGCAGGCTGACCAAGCTTGACTGCCACAAAGTTCAGCAAAGTGCAAGAGCAGTGTCTATAAAATCCCGTGGATCAATTAAAGAAATCTGAAACAACTCCCAGTAGGAATAGCCTGACTGTTTGGCAAATAATAAGTCATTTGGCTGAAATTGATTATTTGACAGCCCTGCTTAACTCCACGCGTCAAGTCCAGCCGTATGGATTAACATTACACTCATGGACAATCACTCACACAAAGTGTGAGCTGGCCAGCCCGAGGAGCAGGAACAGCAGTTATGTCTTGCACAGCAGATAACACAGCTGCGGAGGATGAGTGTTAGCCAATGATCTGATCCTTACATGTTGAATTAATCACAAACCTGCAGCTTAATCTACATTATCAGCCTCCTTTCCAGCTTCTCTGGGGCACAGAGCACTATCAGAGCTGTTTCAACAATTCACTTTTTTTCTTATGGGCCTTCATACTGTAGATCTGTTGCAAAAGTTTACTTTACTTACTCTAAAAGAATTCATATCACTTCTCAAAAAGTAAAATATCATTTATTCACATCATTTATTCATCCTTCATAAAAAAGAAATAGAGCAAAAACACACTGACCAGGACTGTGACGTGCGTGTGGTGGGGGTGGACTCAGAAATGCCCGTGAACCCGGGGGAAGGTTTAGAAAGCTTTATTTGT
>JAUMTR010000006.1:608114-626827 GCA_032270685.1 Microctenopoma stevenorrisi | reverse complement strand
GGGAGCGTGGAGTGATGGGAAGCCAGGGAGTGACCATATCCGGCGAGGCTCAGAGCCGGAGATCCGCGGCCGTGACAAGGACAGACACAACTGAATATGAATGCAACCATAAACCTAATTAATAGAAAATCCTGTTGATTTAAGAGAAGGGGTGGAGGGATGAATATTTAAAATCTGACATATCATCTTAATAAAAGAAAGTATTTGCACAGCTCAAATAAGAGGAATGATTTCCAGATGAACATGTTGAAAATGTAGAGTTGACTTGTTCGGGAGTTTAGGCCTCAGGCTGGTGCTGGTGCTGAGATGATCCTCAGGAGGAGCTGACTAGTCAGGAACATCCAGAACTGTTCCTCTAAGCTGGAACAGATCCACGGTGGGTCCTGGATTCTGGCTAATTTCAACTAAAAGCTAGTCAGCTGAGCTTCCACAGATTGATGAGATGTTGAGATGTGACTTGCATTAGCTTCTGCATGGAACAGGGCTCGTGTCACCAGGGGGTGATAAATATATAACAGCTATGTAGAGATGTGTAGTAAAGGCCAAAAAGGTTGAATGTGATCGTCAGCTCCAAGAGTGAAGTAAAAGGTGTCAGGTTTGGGCCTCAAGAGTCAACCTCTCTGCTCAACGAACCATCGATTTCATTTCTAACTTCATTTATTCAGCCCTCCGCGTCAAGACTATGTGTGTTCCTGTGCATATTTCAGCTATTTATTAAAGTAACACAGTCACGACATATACAGAGCATTCAGGAACAGGCAGCAGTTTTGAGAACTGAAAAATAAGTAAGTCCAGCATTTCCTAGGAATTATGCCTATGGGCCTCACAGAGACTTAATTGCACTGTGTCAAATTATCTGCTCGTATGAGAGGAAATAACAACCAGCGATCTGTTCTAGCAAATCTTCCAGCAGAACTGCCAGAGTAAGAACAGCACTGTTAAAATATTTCAGCATGCCAGAAACTGTGCTGAAAACATGCTGAAGAAAGAGGGAGCAGTAAGATTTCAACAGACTAGTTTTGTTGCGAGCAATGAGAAAGATGAATATGCCAGAGGCTCTAACTCCAGGGACCTGGGGGAAGAGGATGGCATATTTAATGCCAGCATTTTCATGCATTTTCATTCACCACCAGCATCTCTTGTATTGCATACAAAGGCGACCCCCTAGTCATATTAATCCACATGTAAATTTCAGTGTCAGTTCTCTTTCGTAGGGACTGCACGGGGATTTGCAATAACTACAAAAGGAGAATAGCAGATGCAAGGGCAGAAGACTGTGAAAATGTGTGTGTGTATGTGTGTGTGTGTGTGTGAGGGGTCCGACAGCAGTGGGAGAGGTGCAGTGTTAGTGTCTCAGAGCAGAGGAAGCCTTACCGTCTGCTAATGAAACCCTAAATTGTGCTGGATGAGCTGACAGCTGCTGTGTCTGTGTGCTTCAACGTTCTCCAGTCAGAGTTAATCTTTTTCATGGTAAATGATGTTTCCGCCCAAGAGAGACGGATGAATGGCCTGACTTTTTTTGACATTTATTTGTGTTGCTGTATGGCATTATAATCAGCACTGCCCATCTTATACACTAGCTATCAGATCAGACCTCTCTAACAGTGAGGTCAAGTAAAGAGGGATTTCATCTCATTGTGCTTAATCATGGTCCGCTTCATGTCTAATTAGCTGGTAAATAATGTGATTCTGAGTGCTGGAAGGAAGGTCGTGGACAAGAGGCTGCTTGACACTGCTGACTTTGTTCATGTGAGCACACCAGATCACACCACGTTCAGTCGAAGTCATCCTGTCCACAGTCAAAGACACTGCTGCAGCAAGGACAGCTCAAGCTCATAAATGAAGGTAATAATAATGCACTTAAAAGAAGATAGAAATGTTGCCTGTCTTATCTCTTCTGGCAAGAGGTTGCCTGAGATGCTCCACACACATATGACTAATGTATCTTCACACTGAAGCTTTACTTGTAGAGCCCAAGGCAAGAAACCTACGGTATACTCTTTTTAAAAGCAACTAAAAGAGGAATACAGATTCAGGCTAATTTACATTCACAGTCTCCTTTAAAGTTTAAAAATGTCGATTTAATGATTCTTAAATTAGATTCTTTTGAACAGCCTTACTAGATTAATGTTTTTGTTCTTGTTCTCACAGGTCCTGTATTTTCTAGATAGTTTCCTGGAAATGTTTGAGATAATGTCCCAATAACTAGCTGGCATTTATTGTTCATTACATTGTAGTTGCAGTTGCAGTTACAATGCTACAAGTATCTATGCCTGTTTGTATTCACATACAAACAGGCATAGTGCGAACAGCAAGTGTCACTTTGGTTTCACATTATTGAAAGAAGAACATGGGTACTTTTGGGCTGTATTATTAAAGCATGGATGTCATTGAATTTTCTACATCTGAATGAAAAAAAAAAGACAAGAGTTGTTGATGTTTGGACTGAATGACAATACTAAGGTCAAAGCTGACTTTGGTTTCCTGAGCCCAAACTTAGCAAACTCAGCAAAGAACCTGGAAGTTATATTTGATTCTAAGTTCAAATTTGAAGCACAGATTAGCTAAACTAGCTTTCTCCAATTGAGACAGCTGTAAAAAGTTAAACATATCTGCTCTCGTTACCATTTAGAAATTTTAGTCCATGCTTTTATTACGTCTCGCTTAGACTACTGCAATGCGTCGTATGTTGGGATTAGCCAGAGGTCTCTGGGTTGACTCCAACTAGTCCAAAATGCAGCAGCACGACTTCTAGCACCAAGAAATATGAGCGCAATACCCCAGTTTTTGCTTCTTTGCACTGGCTCCCAATCTGCTACACGATTGATTTTAAAATTCTTTTATTCACACTTACCCTTCAGTATTTATCTGATCTGATCCAGCCCTACATTCCCTTTCGTGCTCTTAGGTCAGCTCATCACTCACTCCTAGTTGTTCAGGCAGAATCACTTTCTGTTTTTAAGAGTTCTCTTGAAACTCATCGTTTTGCATTGGCTTTCAACCAGACTTGATATTTGATATTGGTTTTTATTATTGCAATATCTATTGATATTAGTTTTTAATTGTAATTGTATTTTATTAGATTTTAACTCAGACCTTATTTTTATTCAAAAAAGTTACAAGGACTAGCAAACAGTTTGAATGTTTCATTAACTCAGTCGTCTGTGCAAATATACCTACTGTATGTGTGATCAGTTGATGAAATGAAGCAAGAGCTTATCTGAAAAACCGGCAAATTACGAGCTGGGAACAAAGTTGCACTCAGTGTGCAGCTTTTGCATCAGTTGCAGTAAACACATTGAGGAAGATTAGAAGTGGTGTGGTTACTGTCAGAGTACTGATGGCAGGCAAACAATCTGAAGAGTGAACAGGGAGTCAGAAAATTGAATGGAAATGAGCAGCATAGATGTGATTCATTATAAAACACGAATAAGATTAAGCTAAGGAAGCGTTTCGACTGTGAGGAATAAATGGGGAACCGTTGGAGGTTGAATGAAACACTGATGGGTCTGATGCATATGTGATGGCTGGTTGGCCCCGTTCCAGAACCATTTAACTAACCTTGGTGAGTTCACGGACACTTTGGAGCATCCGCTCAAATAAAAATTGTCCACAAATTCCATATAAGTTTGGCACTATTCATACTTATTAAACTGTGCCCTCACTTACACTGTTCGTCTTTGTCATCAATAATTAAGTTGTCCCTGCCAGTCACATACTGTACCACTCAATGGAGCCATTAACAAAGGCTTCTCTGTTCAGAGCAGAATATTATGATGTGCATAATGGTCCTGCTAAATCCTAATGCAGGGCCAACTCAGATCCATATGCATCAAATGAGCACAGTTTTAGAAAAGCCTCCGCCATCGGGGGGATAATGGAAAGAGCAGTGGTGTTTCAAACTGAACATTCAGCAGTAAGAGGAACTGAAAGCTAACAGTACTGCTACAACTTTTTTCTTGTCATGATTTTAAGTTTCCTGTCTGACTGTAAGGCAGCTCTTCCCCCAAGACATCTTAAACACAAATCTTCATTCTTAATGAAAAACCTAAAAGGACAAAGGTAACTTCTGTTTTGACTCAACAGTAAACCTGCAGCAAAGCTGTGACCAGTAGGACTCAATTTAAAACCATCATATCCTCACATGAACCACTGCAACTTCAAAATCAATTGCCAGGCCTTTTTCCTCTGCAGCAAATGTTTGCTCCTCAGAGTGCTACTACAATATCTCTGCAGCATTACCACTGCTTACTTCAAGCACCCTATAGTGGACAGTAGAACCAGTGTTCACGGCATAGTTGTCAGTGCTAAATGTAGAATAATCTACATGTGAAATGGCGGCATGGGTTTTTGGCAGGGTGGACAGGAGCAGTGGGGGAGGCATCTACTGCCTGTGAGTGAGAGCTACTGTGAGTGTTTGTCAGTTCAGCAGCAGTTTCCAGTTTCACTCTCATTTATCCAGCTGGTGTTATAAACCTCTTTTTCATGGCACAGATAAACAGTACAATCAACATGTCACACATTAAAATCTGTGTGTTACGGTTTTAATCGAGCTAAGAGTACAACGATTGTAAGGGGGTCTAAGAAGTTTTTATAATGACTTTTTGACATTTTGTTATTAGAACAGCTTTTGGACATATTTGTCATTTTATTGTTCAGTTACAGCTTTGGGAAGTGACCTTTCTGGGTAAGGCTGGTTGGGAAGCAGAGAGCAGCTGCCTCACTTACTATATATTTTTGTAGATACACATCTGCTGGTAGGTGGAAAGGACTACTTCTGGTCTGGTCTGGCTAAGAGAACGAGAGCTACCTGTTGCTGTTGGTATATTTGGTGTAAAGGCATCAGCAGATTTCAGCAGCAGTTCTGTCTTAATGTGTCTTATTTACGCACGCTGATGAAGGGATAGCTTAACACAATGCTAGAATCATTATAGATCAGATAAATTCATGCACAGAAGCTCTCAGGAGGTCAAGATTGTTACTGTGACCCTCTACTCTCTCATCTGGCCTCCTTGCTGGTCTCTCGCTTCTTTTCTACCAAACCTCCACATTGAAGCACTTAGCTGAGCAACCTGTTAGAAGCAGCACATTTGTTCACTCCCACAGCATGAGTACCAAACATTTATACATTAACACATTCCCTCATTAACCTAAACCATGAATAGTTTGCACCCCCACTCCCCTATGGTCAATCGTCCATTGTTTTTTAATGAGAATTGGACCAAGAAGACAAAAAGTTTGACCAGTTTAGTGTTGCACCAGCTTGAAGATGACATCATGAAAACTAATACAATTTAGTTTGCTCGTGCATCATTGGTGTTTGTGATATATTCCATTTTCAGGACAGCTCTCAGCACCCAATTACCATCCAAATGACCCCAAATCAGTGATTTGTCTAGCTTGCATAATGTGCATGTACAAATAGAGTTATTGGCTCCTAATAGGCTGTAGACATAATGTTATGTTAACATTTAATTAGGTAATATTTAATTTCTCAAAAATGGTGCAAGCAGTAATTTGTTTTTTGTGGACACAAACAAAATAAAAATTTTTTTATTCATATCCTGATAACATCTGGTGCCAACTTGTAGCACGTTTCCACCACCAGATTACTTACGTCAACATTGGGATCCAATCCCTTTGTTTAACCCAGGCCTGGTACATGGAACTTATTTCTGCTGCTTTTGCCAAAGCTTGTAAATTTGAATCCATATGCATGATGGTATAAAACGTTTCTTTTCTTTTTATCTTGATTGCCAGTTGTAATGTCTTGTCACACGCTCCTCTGCCATGATACATTCTCTTCCTTCTTTAAATAAAACCCACTAAGCAGCTCCATGAACTGTCTGGTGTGCAAATAAATCCCCTTCAGAACCTCTCTCATTAAATTAGCAGGTCACACAGTGTCTTCATGTTTCCACTGAGAAAGTCCAGTCCAATGCCGCTTTCCTCATCTCATTCCACTAAAACACTAAACTGTGTTTGCAGCCACACGCCCACAAGAACAGTCGATGGAGCTGATTAGAAAACTGTCTGATGAGGGTGAAGGATGAGCCTCCAGACCTCTGTCATGAGGATAGAGCCTACAGACAAATCCCCTGAAGTTCATAAACAAACTCAATCAATTGCAACAATAAGACCATCAGAGTCCTCTCTCGGCAGAGGAGAGGAGACTGTTTTCTATTCAGTGGCATGAATATTTGTAGCTACTCCCATGGATAATTATAATTTGTGACTAAGAGAAAAGCAGGGGGTGGGGGAGTTTTGAAGCAGCTTTCAAACATTTCTCAGAGGGAAGCACTGCACTGGAAAGAGAAAAAAATCTTAACTGAACATCTCAGTTCTCTTAATTGCATCCACATTTCACTCACTTGTGTCTTTTTCTTATGTCTTAGTCTAATCCACTAAAAATGCAAAAAGACAAAGAAATATAAAGAATACAGTAGGATGAGACAAGTTGGACTATTTATATAACCTTCGGCTCACCTGAGCGGATTTAATCAAATGTCTTCAAATCCAACCATTCCGTATGTGCAGAGTCTTTAATAGTAGCACTTGAATTTAATATTCAAGTGCTACATAGGCCAATCTGCAGTTATTATATACTCCTCATTGGGCTGTCCCTCTGAAACAATAAAAATCCATCATGCAATTGTCAAAATACACGAGAAGAGGAAAGAAATCTAGGAGAAAGGGTTTTCATTCATCTGTCACATGTTAGACTGTCCAGGCTTGATGTCAGCTGTCATTTTAAGAATCCTCACATCCCATCTGTTAGTGTGTCTCGTGGTGCTGAAGGAATTCAAAGTGTAGGACTGTGTGCAGCGCATGGGAACTAAGTCAGGAAAAGAATCTCTGAGTTTCTGTTTCTGTTGTTGACCTAACATCTAAACCAATCAGCTGTGGTGAGAGCCATGTCATGTCAAAGTAGTCTAACTGCATGTGTCTGAGGAAGCAAAACCATGGTAGATCAGAAAATGTGCTGTTGGAGGTACTAGAGAATTATGTTCTGATGATGGAGGTCAGAAAGTGCTTCTCATGCAACAAACTTCCTCTTTTGTCCCAGAAAAGAGAAAGTTATGCAGAAAGTCTTTATGTAGTTGTGTGGTCAGGCTTGTTGGTATGAACTGGTCAGTGTTTTTATCCAGTGTGCCTTAATAAAAGCCTTTTTAAATAAGCTGTGCCCTTGAGTCCCTGCAGAGTGATTTCTTTTATCTTTGACCTTAACAGTCTTGTTCTCACTATCTGCGGTCCACAGGGCCTTTTACTGTAACTTGTTTTCAATGCGTATGAAGAAGTCATTGGACTAGCTCTCTCTCTCTCTCTCTCTCCCTCTCTCTCTCTCTCTATACATATATATATATACAGCTACATATGCTAGAGCTACTGAGAGGTTCCAGATCAGCACTCTGCTGTGCCCAGCCCCACCTTTCCCTGCTCCACTTTGCTCTATGCCTCGGTTCAAGCAGATGGGTTTGAGGATTGTGTGTTCTTCACCGTACAGGAATGAGCTAGCAGTGTTCCCCAAGCAATAGAAATCATCCTGACACAGCAGACAGCTCATTTCTCACTGTTTGGTTTCCATATTCAGTAAATGTACTTAATGTTCCAGCCTCCTCATCCTCAGAGAAGTGGACTAACATGTGAGAAACCCTCCTGTTTTAAAGAATGAAAGTAGGTAATGGGCATGGAGTGTTTGGCATAACAGTGATGACTGGACCATCAGGAGGACTGAGCTAATGTCCTCCAGTGAGACCAAGCTGAAATCTGTCTCTCCTGTGCCAAGCAGAACAAGAGACGACCTTGCAGTGATAATCTTTCCTTATCTGACTACTGATGATCCCTGCCACCCGGCTGGGGGGTTGTTTATTTATCTCTATTAACCAAGGTATCAAGGATTTAACACAGGAAACTACGACATGAGCTGAACTAGGAGAATGAGTGTGCAGGTCTGACACAGGACCTTCCTTCCATCCTTCCATCTGAAGACATAATTAGTCAAGTTGAGCATAAGCCACAGCTCTGGTCATGTTTCTGATTTTCACCGGACACAATCTAGAAAGATATCAGTGAATGAGCAAAGAAAACTGATGTTTGTGGCCGTCCCTGCATTCAGTGGTTAATGAGACTTTTCAATTTTTAAAGAAGCTCTATGTAAGGGTCTACCAAGTATAGTAAAGTAAAGTAACCATCCATCAAAGGGGACAATGCCACTGAATGTACATTTCTGTACATCTACCACTGCTTGGTCATGTCACCTGTTGTCCAGTAGCAACACTATTACCCCGATATTCAGTTTATGATCTGTTACACAATGGTCTGCAAATGTATAATTATATATTAAATATATCTGCAAACTTCACAGAAAATATATTTCAACATTTCCCTCTAGGAAACTGTCTCACAATGGAATCTCCCTTCATAACCAATAATGATTCAAGTTTTTACAGTCCTGTGTTTTTTTACGCCCACCATACCCCGACCCCCTGCCTATGGCTTGTGTGAGATGCAAAAACTTAGCACTTTGTAAAAGAAAAATAGAAAAGGCATAAAAATGTAGCACTTCCTACGCTGGAAGAAAAAAACACTGCACGTTCTGTCAAAGCAGGCAGCACTTATATCTGCTTTAAAACGCACTACAGTGGTATAATTTCTAATGCGCAGAGCTGCCAGTAAACTGTGAAATGCTGCATCTCACTGGTAAAATGAACACCTTCATCTGCTGGTGGAGCCAGCTACAGGTTTAAAACTAAGAACTTCCTTTAGACGTTTCATTTAAAACACTGTTGTAAAATAACGGTTGTCTGTGGCTCATCTGTCTTTCATGCACTGCTGAGTCTCTTCTATGTTCACTTTCTAAACGTGTTCTTCATTTCCACTCGCCTGCTTTAGTTTGCTCACCAAATGTAACTTCTGGTGACCCTCTCACCAGCGTAGAAAATAGGCCAGTTGAGCCTGAGGGTGAGAGGAGGTAGAGAGGAACTCGACTTAAAGATAGATGATACAGGGAAGCTTTCGAGTGCTGGATCAGTTGTGAGTCACTGAGTGCCGCGGGAAGAAATTCTTTATTGGTTTTTCTTGATTAAGCTGATGATGTTCTCATTAAAGTGATGTTGGATCCTGAAAAAATGCACGGCTCTGCTGAAGTTACAACCGAACAATTTAGGCTGCACTAAGCTACTTTCCACTTCTAGCTTCAATAATCCTATGTTGTTTTACCTTAACCTTGGTTTGCAGGATAGAGTGGGGGTCTCCCCCCTCTTGCTGGATGACATCACGCATTTCCTAAATTTGGGAAAGAGGCTTTGCACTGCAGCATCCTACAGTGGACACATGACAGCAGATACAGACCTTCGCTGTGATTTAAACTGGCAAAATATTTGTTAATCAGATCTAAGCTCCACGGCCAAACCCTGCACACCACAGCCTCAGTGTCTGCATGAATCCACAGGAGCTTATCATCACTGGGGATCACACTTTCAGGGGGGTATTATCCACATACCTGCAGTTTGACAAAGAGTGTGGCTGTGCCAATGACGTATTCGGACAATCATACATGCAGAATGTACAGAAGCAGCTTGAAACTGAAATGATGCATCCGTGACTGAGTGCACATAAATTGTGTGTAGGTACAGTCTCCAAAATATTGTCTATGACAGTCAATCATTGAATGATGATCATTTTTGGGCAACTGACCTCTGTACATCCCACAATGAATATGAAATTATGTGAGTCAGCCTTTTTTTTCCATTACATACGAGACCCCCAAAATGAAGGGCTGGGTATGAAAATGGCTGCATGGCCATATTAAAGCTGAAAGTCTTTGCTCACACCATGTGTGTTTCATTTCAAATTCAGTGTGGTGACGATGTGCAGAGGACAAAAACATCTTGTCATTCTATTATTCATGTAATAACTAAATATATGAATGTTTTAGCCTTCGCCAGCATCAAAAATCAACACCGACAAAGAAAGGGTTTTCATTACTGGCTAAACCTTCGTCACTCTGACGTACACACGAGGCTGCAGGTGAGGCTGCTGAAACTGCACTTATGTCCATGATGTTTGTCTCCTTCTGTTCTATTACTGATAATTTAGTTTTCATGCAACAAGGTAAAGTGGAAAAAACTGTATCCTCTTTGCGAACAGGAGGAACATCTCTTTTCATTTGTTTCACTCAGGGTTTCTGTTGTGTTGTGCCGAAGCGCTGCCAGGGTTGTCATGTATGAAAGGCAGTCAAAAGCCTAATGAGATGCCTCATTTCACCCTCTGACTGCATCTGTGGAGTATGAACTTCCTGACTGCTATAACAAATTCTACTCTTTTCTGTCATATTAGCATAAGCAGGTTTTCTGTTTATAAATGTATGTATTTATAACTGAGCCTGTGCTGTATTCACTTTTGTCAAATTGTCAGTGTCACTCAAATAAGTCAGATTGAGAAACTTGAAATTGGACTTTAAATAATATTAGCCTAAGAAGAGAAGGTCATATTAATTAGGCCTTGCTTTATGTTGATGTCTGTCTCTCATTGCTTCCTAACTTAGATCAAAACACTTTCCCTGTGAGCTGATTTATTCCAGTGTTGAGGCTGTGGTTTTTTCCAAACGTGTGAGTTGTGCGCCCTCTGCTGCCTCCTCCTGACATCATGTATCTTAATAAACATAATCATCCTCATGCATCAGCAGGCAAATCACAACCGTGTGTGTGTGTGTGTGTGTGTGTGTGAGAGTAATGCTGGGATTAGGAGGAGAACCACAGCTGGGCCTGTGTGGACTGGAAGGACCCCCACCACCACCACTTCTGCGATGCTGCATAACCTGTTTGCTCGGAGGTGCACGTTGGTACATTGACAAATGTGCCGGTGAGATCAAACAGGCGGTTTTACTGCGTCAATATTTGCACATGAAAAAGAGTTTTGTCACTTAACAGCATCTGTGCGAGCTGATCCTCACTGCTGCTACCCTTCCCTCTGTACCTACCCAATGTGACTTCATGTTTCCTGTTTGCATATGATGTGAAAGTTATTTAACAGCAGCAGCAAGCGATTGTGACGGTGGAATATCGGCACGCGTGTTTAGCCGAACCCTCTCAAGGGTATTTTTCACGCACTTTAGAAGCAGCCTGGAGTTAATGGGAGCTGGGAGGCAGGCATTACCTAGAATAATGACTTGCAAATGGGTTGAAATAGTGCACTATATATCAAATGAAAGGAGACAGAGAGACGTGATGAGATGAGTCAAAAGCTTTGTAACAACAGAATGATGCGCTCTGACTCTCAGGGGAACCTCCTGGTAAAACGTCCTCTAAACTGAGGTGGGAGTTAATGTTTGTTTGGATGTTTGGTCTGTGAATACAGAATAAAACATCACGTTCTGCGGTGTGCAACCTTCTCTTATCTTCAGGAGGAATCCAGAGTTTCACTTAAGTTCTCTTCTTTTCCTAAACCTGCAGCCTGTATTATAATAAAGTGTAAGAAACTTTGATGACCTCCTGGAGGAAACATTAGCAATAATATCTGTAAGAGTTAAAGGAAAATTCAAACAATAATTACATCAAGCAAATGTAAAACAAAAGATTTATGAGAAAAACCTTCGTCTAAGTGATCTAAGTATATTTTTCCTTTTCCTTTTCTCCCGGCCTGTCAGTAACACAGATGACACATGACAATCTGTGTGTGTAGCTGTATCATCACTCACTGCCCTTTATTTGTTTTATTTGTTACATTTTTATTCTATATTATTTAATTTATTTTTTACTTATTATGACAGAGAAGAAAAGCAATAAAAACTAAAAAGTGACAAAAGAAAAGAACTACAGCTGAGAAACTACAGCAACAAGCAATCTACATGAATCATAGTAGAAAATACATGGTAAATGTTATTGAACAGCTCACACAACTAATAATAATACAGTGTGTTTAGAAGCAACAGGTTTCTTCGTGTAAATGTCTGATAGTGTGTGTGGGGAGTCACAGCCAGACACCAGATATCCAGAGCTTGGAGATAAACACCTTTTAGTCTAGCTTGGAGATTAGAAGACACAGCAGCAGAGAAGCCCACCAGCCCAGACCCCGAACGAACTGCAAACAGAGAATAGGGGTGTGGAAAGACCCCATGCTTTGTGTCACCTGCTCAAATATCTTGTTTTTAAAACCCAGTTGCTGAAGGTGTGAATCTGCCATCCAACAGCTGGTGTCAGCTCAGCCCCTCCCCAAAACCCTCCATGTCTATGTGCCATTAAATTGAGAAATGGGCACCAGCACTAAGAGCGGCTGAATGAACAGACCCCCCTCTGGACACCATTCAGTGTGTCCAGCCCCAGGGCCCTATGTGTATGTGTCATGAGAGAAAAAGTAATGAGAGTGTTGAAGTTGTGCTGTATGAATGAGATACGAGGGGACAGATGAGGAACACCTCCCCTGTACCCCAGCAACGCACCTGCAGCTCATCCCCTAGGGATGGGGAGGACAGGATAAGGGGGGGCAAAGAGGTTGATAATAAGATGATTTTGATTTTACAATTCATGAGGACAGTCTTTTTAACAATGCATTAGGCGATAAAGCCATGTGAGTTGTGACACTGTCCAGGTCGCCAACAAGCAGCCTGAAGGACACTGATGTTCTAAAAATCTGTTCTGGTTAATCCTATACTGATCAACTAATATGTCAAAGAGAATAAAGTCAATTCTTTTTAACATATGTTCCAAGTATTTATTATGTTTACAACTCCAGTCTGGGAGGTTTATCATGTTGTTCCATATGGGAGGAGGTTTATTGCACAGTGCCTGCTCATCTAAGAGGGTCTGTTTTCTGTGTTTATGTGTGTCAGTCAGCACAAACAGATATTTCTAAGATTTGGGAGGGTGTACCTAACAAAGTGGCCATTGGTTAAATGTACGCAGGGATGTGGGAAAGGAAATGTGGAGGCAGTGTCATAACAACAACAGCACTATCCAGGCATCTCTATCTGCAGCTCCTTTACTCTACGTAGGCTTCACAAGCTGCATGACGCACCATGAAGTAATAAAACACTCTTCTAATCCATGCCAGAGGGACACTGGCAGGTTCTGTGGACTGATTAGAAAGTCAGTTATGAAAGATACACAGCTATTTTAGGCAGCCTAAATCTCAGCCTACTTCTGCTTCACTTTACAGGCAATTCAGTGAAGCTGATGAATGCACATGTTTTGTAATAATGTGTTTAATTGCATTATATTTGGCTAAAACGTTAATCACATCATGGTCTCCAAGACAGGAACTGAAACCATTTCTACATGTTTCTGTGTTTGTGCTGCAGAGATGCAGCATGTTGACTGACAGTGGGTTTCTCACACGTTTCTGAGGCCATGCAGTGATTTCCTCTATAGAGTCATAGCAATCCTTTAATGGGCCTGATCGTGAGAGTTCAGTTCTGTTTTTCATTTTTTAGATTCTCTGACTCTTCTGTTGATTGCTGTTAAGTTGTACAGAAGGGGAGGTGACAGGACTGCGTTGGACGTCCGTCACACACTTGTAAGCACATCCAAAGAAAAACACATTTGTTATGTGTATTTGTACTATTTAAATAATATAAATAATATTTTTATTATTCATACCTCTTGGGTTGGACTTAACTAACACCTGCTGTAATTTGCACCAGCACAGATTTGAAAACCCTTTTTTTCATAGTGAAGGAGCAAAAGAGACTTGGTGAAAAAGAGATGAGAGCAAAATGAAGGCAAAGCAAGTGCAGCTGTGAGAGCCCAGCAGCCTCTTACAGAGAAACGTTTAAAGGATGCCGACATGCGAACTCTGTGAGAGGAGCGGGTCTCTCTGTACTCAGGCTGAGGAGGCAGGTTGAATCAGCTCATTCAATAGGCAGCAGTTTTCAAGGTGCTTTTCTTATCACGCTCTGCTGTGTCCATCTATTTACACCGTGACCTGACGCTTCATTGCTTGAGTGACATTGCTCAGACGCTTGAAAATAAGTGACACATCTCTCAGATGTGAGGAATGTGTAGAACTATTCAACGTTAATGTTACCTGATGTGATGTGTGCTCCTTTCATGATCGCCTCTGTCCACTTCTTTCCCTTTAAACTTTTATGACTGGCAGTAGCAGCTGGGCTACAATTAATATTCAAGTTAGAGATGAAATGGCTGCAGTGAGCGCGTAGCGTTCGAAAGCAGTCTATGAAGCCCACGATCAGTGGTATGATTCTACATTGGTCATTTTGTCCATGGCCAAGACGTTGCAAGACAGTGCTGTCCAACAACAATGTCCCTAAGAGTATGTCATTATTAATATTAACAAAACTCGTTAGTCGGTTACTTTGCCTCCAGCGAAGCTCCACCCTCTAAAATAAGCTCACTGTATTTACCAGCTGATGAATTAAACCCAGGTCCTGTCTGTCTACCTTACAAGAAACTGAGTTTACAAGACCTGCTGATGTTGTTACTGTTCTGACAGGGCACTGGCAGACGTAATTAAAAAGCAGAGCGGCTCACCTCTTTGACTAGAACCAAGAATAGACAATGACTCTCGGATTATTTTTTAATGTCACTCAAGCGTTAATGGACAGACAGGCAGAGAGGTGGGAGAGAAAGAAAGGAAGAACAAGGAAACCACACTCACATTAACACATAAAAAGGAAGACAAACATGCTGCTTAGAGTGTGGACTGATGTATGTGCACTAAACACAACATGCACAACATGTCCACCTACACAGTAAAAAATGAAAAATGGAGAGTCAATATTTCAGAGTTAACCTCTTTTTACCTAGATAGAGTCCTTACAACTCTATGAGGAGTAAACCAGCTCTAAGAGCAGAGGTAAGTCAGTGTAAAGATTTAACTCCACACAGTGTTGAGCAGGACCAGTCTGCAGGGATGCGCGGTCTCAGAGCTCACATTTCGTTGCTAATTTTGACACTAAATTGAGTAGAATTAACACTTTTACTCTCATTTTCAGTGGGACAAAATGTTATCTGTAGGGAGTTCTATTCAACTCTCTAAGTGTGAATGTGACACTCTTACTGTGTACCAGCAGTGACAGATCTGTGAGGGAATAAGGGGAGACAACTACCCTTCCCAACCAGTTCCACCCCATCTCTTGAGTTCCTGAAGCTGTAACAAAACAAAATCAGATGAAAACTAAGACAATAACATGCTGAAATGACTAGAACAAACAAGATAATATTTCAGTAATTAGAAATAACTTCTTAGATCCTTCATTGTCTAATAATTTGTGTAGTTTTTAGTACGGTAATGTGTATGTTTTCGGTTGGTCCTGTCTGGGACAGATCTCCCACTTACTTACTTAACTCACTTACTGATCTATGTGAATACATACACTTTACAAGACTAAATACTAAGAAAACTCAAATTTACACAGCGGTAATCACTCACAGAGACTCATCCCTAACCCATCACTTCCCTGGTCTGCCTCCTGGAGGCTCGGGCTACATTTTTCTAGACCGAGTATTCCTTTACATCTCAGCAGTAATGGCTTCATGAACTTCTTTACAAATAAAATCATAAATATCAGAGATAAAATTGATTAGAACCCCCCCACTGGGCCACTGGCATGGACAGCTGCTTGTGTCCAGCAGCTCTAGATGTGTCTGCCACACCTCAGTCTTATTTAGACTCCTTCCTCCTGTAAATCATGAAGAGTTAATCTCAATAATCAATTCATCTAAATCAACTACCTGTCTTTTAGACCCCATCTCAACCGGCATGTTAAAAAGACATAGACACTCACGCACAGTCCAGCAGCTTCTCTTTTTCACATGTCTGTTTTGCTTTAACTCGTTACAGGGTCTGTGTTCCAGTCTGTCACGCAGTCTTTGTACTGATCTTACAGAGACACCTTGTGGCGAGAGCGAGTAGTGACGGGGCAGTCATGGCTTTACAGCGTATTGTAGGAAACGTTTCAATCATCATTTCCAGTCAGTCCGTGATCAAAAACTACTGTTAACAACAGATCCCGGTCTGTTAATCTTTCTATCCTTTAGCTACCCTGCAGTGGCAGCAGTGGGGGGGTTGCAACAAGCTGCTACAGTGCTTTTCTATGCTATTCAACTGAAACTTTTATTTGTTGACTTCTTGATTTGTTGGAGACAAGTGAAAAGAAGAACAGAACAAGGGCAATTCAGCAGGCATCAGCAATTAAAAGTTAAAACTCAAGTTGTGCCAACAATTCAAACTTTAAACAAATTCATGTTGAAAATGCAGGAATGAAAGCTGAAGTCAAAGTAACAGCACAGGTCATTTTTACTCACATTTAATTATTCTTTCATAATTCAGATGCAGATGATTGACAGCAAGTCGACAGATAATTGGCACAAAACCAGTTCTGTTTGTGTCACTTTGTGGTACATGTACAACTGCAGCTGACTGGGATGGTCTGACTCCTACTTACAGTATGAACAGCTGCAGACAGAGGTTTGATTGATTTGATTGCAGCTGAGCAGAAGTTGAACAGAAACATAATCTTTATGGGACTGAGTTTGAGTCATGATCAGAGCGCACATGTCCGTTTGTGTTCTGTTAAGATGTGGTTTCCTGCATTTGGCCTTCAAACTGGATTATTTACTTCAGTTCCAGAGAAGCACATAATTAGATATGTATTTTCTATTCTTCTAATTGTTCTCTAATAGACTTTTACATGTAACATACTGAGTGAGGCCTGTGATGTCCGACATGTGGTTGAAGTCTTTCTACTTGTAAATAAATGTAAAAAGACACTAAACTCCAGATTAATGTGCAGCTTTTTTGAGATGATTGCTCATATTATTCCCTCCTGACAGCCATTCATTCAAGACCAGCAAGCTGACAAACCTTCTGCAAACATGCTGATGCACATACATAACTGTAACTCACCTTTGAATACTCTGGAAGCGGTGGGGGCTGCATTGTGGTAAGTAAATGATGATGTGCTGAAGGTTGTTGTTTGTCTGAAGTTGTATTTGCCCAATGGGTGTTTAGAATTGTCACACAGAACAAAAGAGGTGGTGCTAACACTATCCGTGTAATGAATTAATTCATGAATTAATTCTACAAATATTTTTTCACAAATGAAAAACAGCAGAGCTACTCGCCTCATCTTTTGCTAGTTATTGCACCAAAGCAGCAGCATAGTGTAAACTCTTGAGTTTGTTTCTGCACCTCCACCCTCTTCTATTTTACCATCCCCATCTCTCATCTCTCCACCCTGACTCAGCCCTGCTGTTCTCCTCGGCCCACTTTCTACACAGACTCCATGTGTAATCTCATTATCGACTTGCCAGTGGAAAAGGGATTTATTTAATGTATTTCTGAAACAAACGACTAGAAGCTTAAAAACACTGTCTCCAGGGGTTTGTGGTGCCGTCTGTGTTTTTGCTTTTTCATTGTTTTCTACACCAATCCAAAAACGCTGTGTGTGACTCCCATCACGTTCCAATCTCATCGCCCTTTGCTGCCAGCACTAAGTCAGCTTAGGAAGACAGATGAAACCTGGAGAAATATGAAGTGATTAACCCAAAGTCACTTTATTCCTTATTAGCTGGTTCAAAGAACCTGCCAAAAATTCCCAGAATGCCGCTGTCTGTTCTCCTCAGGCTTTTAACATTTCAGAAAATGATGAGATGAAATTCATCCACCCAAACTCTGCCACCATGCCAGGGGACAGTGGCAACAACAGGGTGAAGCGTAATCAGCGAGTGCGTTTTGGTTGATTGTTCGGGGTTAATGGGTGAAAGGTCTGGCTGTTTCCAGACATGAGCATTACACTCCAGTTTCATCCGGATCTGCAGCAAAGCAGATCACTGTAGAGAAGCCTTGACTAAGGGGATTTAAACAGAGGTACTTCACAGATAACTTATCCCTCTGCTTTTAAACTGGCTGCCTAATTGGCCCATCTGTGCTTCCAAACATGCAACTTTGGATTCACCACGCTCTTGGTCAAAAGGTCAACGATCCGTTTGCTAAAGTAGCAATGCTTTCTCAAAGCGACTGGCACACTAATGCCAGTAATGAACATGGACACCGCAGATACGCAGACCGGGTGGATCCTGAAGTTTTATCCAAGTAAACCATAAAGTGTTTACCACAGAGATGTTAAACACAATGGGAAGATGGTCAGATCATCCCTTTGTGCTTTGTATTAAAGAAATCTAATTCAAAATGTTAAGGAACTGAAGAGTAGTCTGGAATATTTGACTCGTAACAGGCTCCATTTATCTGTCACTTTCTCAATGTTAAATAACACACTCCCTTAAAAAACTAGATTTTCACAGCATATATATTTTTATCACAGATGGATTCCTAATATTAGAAATATATTATTGAAGGGAACATACAGGAGTTGCAACTGGTTTTCTGTTAACATAATACATACATACAACACCAAATGTATGATTCAAACATTATTAGCATTTTCAGTTCAGGCATCATGGCACAGGGGAAATATCAGGAAGTTATCATGTTATGGCTTAATTTTTACATCTGTATTAAAATGTAAACAAAAACATAATCTTTCTGTGACCCTAACTCTGGATCGTTAGATCTGCAGTCTGTCGTATTGCTAAAGTGCTGCTCCTTCGATTTCGTCTGTCTGAACCTGCTTTGTCAGCATAATTCAAACAAGCACTTCCAGTAGCTGAACGATCAGTTCAGTTATCTCAAAAAGGTTTATCCAATAGCAACTGGACTTAGTAGGTTTCTTGACGACGTTTCGCCCTTCTATCCAG
>JAUMTR010000006.1:568331-608014 GCA_032270685.1 Microctenopoma stevenorrisi | reverse complement strand
GCAGTGTAAAGCGCTTTGAGTACCAGACTAGGTAGAAAAGCGCTATATAAGTGCAGACCATTTACCATTTACCATTTGTGTCCCCCTCTCTTTCTCTATTATCCTTTTTATCTTTTCTCCCCTTATCTGTTGACTCCTTCCCCACATTCTTTTTCTTTTCTTCTCTCTCTCTTTCTCCCTCTCCCCCTCTTCTTTTATATCCCCAGGACCTGTCTGTAACTGAAATTAATTAATTAATTAATTAAAATAAATTAAAAATAAATAAATAAAGGGACCGTGAATGATGACTACACAGCTATACACACATGACGTACTCATGTGTCATCTGTGTTACTGACAGGCCCCCCAAAAAAAGGCTCGATGGGTTGGGGTTAGAGAGAGAGAGAGAGAGAGCGAGACAGAGAGAGTCAGCTGTTACTATAAGCTAAGAGCAGACACATGGTTCCCACACTGTAGTATATAAACATATCACAATGAAATACTTTAGTGATAAAGTGGGAAACCATGTCTGTGCGCTTTTTTGTTGGGAAGAATGCAGAGACTCGTGTAACAATGACGTACTTGAACCATTTCTGTGGTCATTAGAGGAGATTCTTTGATAATTACTTGTTCAGTCAGGTTAAAGCTCTCATGTACTACAATTAGCTAAGAAAAGTATTGTGTAAATAGTCCTTCTGAATGGGTCACCAGCGGTGCTCAGATGGTATGAGAACATAATAGAGGAATGCATCATTCATACATACGGCTATATGTCTGTGTGAATGAGTCTGTTGTGTGGATGTTCTCGGCTGCTCCACTTTATCTGACTTTACACCAGAGGGCGCTCCTGCTAAAGCTTTGAAGCGGCTTCTGTTTTCACCACATAGAATTAGCTCTGTCAGCCAGTCAGTATGTTCTCTAAAAAAACAGTTTGGTCAAAGTTCCTTTACATGTAAGACACAACACGTTATAAAAAAGTCCTTTAGATACATCACTCCACTAGTTCTTTTACCAAGACAATAGAAGACATTTCCATTCACATGCATGTGCTACATCCATTGGGAGGGAGAAGTACCTGAGCTTACGCTGGGGCCGTCTTATGTAGACTGGAAGATATGGATTACCATAAACATCCACATGATATATTCACATACTGTAACTCAACTGGTCAGGTTGACTATAACCCAGCTGGTAATCCTGGTTCACTTGCCTGCACTGTTGCTGTGGCGGAGAGGACATATGAAAAAAAAGGAGCCTTAAGGACTAGTTGAAGCTGAAGACACTACTGAGACAGTACACGAGGGAAATGCGTGGACCACACAATCAGTCAGCTTCATTCAGTATATAGAGATGGTGGTATTTGGCCTGTGCACTCCTTAGTGTTTGGAAACATGTATATAATGTGTAATGCCTCTTTTCTTTTTATTCACATTCAGTGCTCATAAACCAGGGCTGACTAGTTATGGATTGGGCCTTTTCACACCAACAGGTGTATGTGTGCATGTTGTGAGAAGGGGGGACTGTGAACATGCTTTCCTTCCGACTGTCTGCCTGCCTGATGGTCAAGGCCCCAGAGCTAGAAACAATTCATGCAAAAACAGCTTATATTGTGAAGCAGAGGCACACTGGGCTGTGTTGGTAGAAGGGGGCTGTCTGCAGATTTGGTGGTGGTAGAGGTGCATTAGGGAGGACTAAGAGAGCACTTAACAATGCTGAGGGGGGCCAGTCTGAGTGAGGGTGCAAAACTGTCTCAGAATAAGAGCACAAAAGCAAAAGAAGTGGAGTTTCAGAGCTGTTGCTGTCCTACGTGTTAAGATTTATAGTGTTTTTTCACTGACATGGCTGATGTAAATCTGTATGTGGACCTCTATTCTGATGGCTGTGTGCATTTAGTGGACGACAGTCACATGTGTTCATACATGGCCTTTCCAGTGGACACACATAGGCCAGGCCCTGCTCGAGGTGGGTGTGTTGCTGGCATGAGGCTCCTTGGCCAAGCCTCTGCAGTCTGGTCTCCGACAGACAGCTCGGCTCATCCCCATGTGTGTGCTGCCTGTATTGACTCCCCTCCGTCGCATAATTCCATTAATCAGTCCAATTTCCCTGTGGGCAGTGGTTTATTTCTGTCATCAGATGCCTGATGAAATCTTTAGACGCTGCGTATTAGGGAACAATCCCTACAAATAGCTGATAGTGTTAACCAGTCACAAGCTGCGCCGAGGCATCGCTCAGCTCTAATTTGAAAGGGAGTGAGGTGATAATGCGATGTGTCATCCTTTTGTGGGCGTGCATTAATGGCGCCAGCCAAGATGGCAATTGGTGGCAAATCAACTTCTTCCAGTGGGAAGGGGAGTAAAAAGGGAGGGGGGGTTCAGGTTGGAGGAGAGCGAAAGAACATTGACTGGCAAACTGCAGAGCCACAGCAGCCTTTAATCCATTACTTCTCCTGATGGGGAAGGTTTAATGCATCTCAACAGCTCTCTTTTCACTCTCTCTCTCTCTGGCTGAGCTGTCCGTTACTGTGAGACGTGTGAAGCTTCATGTGTATTAGCCACAATAAAT
This sequence comes from Microctenopoma stevenorrisi, assembly GCA_032270685.1. Taxonomy (NCBI): domain Eukaryota; kingdom Metazoa; phylum Chordata; class Actinopteri; order Anabantiformes; family Anabantidae; genus Microctenopoma; species Microctenopoma stevenorrisi. Next base: position 605,473 of record JAUMTR010000006.1, on the reverse strand, counting down.
GCTCCTAATTCATTCTTCTCTTCCCTTGAATTAGAAAAACAGACAAAAGTGAAGTGGATTCACTTAAAGACAAGAAGGTTCAGTGAGGAACAATGGATTGGATGAGGAACAGAGACAGCAGAAGAATCAGCTCTGCACAGTCACACTGAGGTTGGAGCTCACCCAGCAGAAAGGAGTGGCAGTGATACGAACACGCCTGATGCATAATCTTCATCAACATTTTAAGATGATATTCATAGAAATCTTGACACATTTGACCTCATAACTAAAGCCCAAAACACTGCTGCCTCTCGTGACCCAAACTGCATCAACACGACCGGTCAATCAATCAATATCAGTGATAACAGCATCGATCTGCCACTGTGTATATGTGAGTGATAACAAGCCAGCTCTTAGCAGTCTACACAAACCTATTGTAACAAATCAAGAGCCTCATCTAACTAAACACTGATAACTGCCTGTCATTGGTGGGTTTCTGAAACTAACGACAGCTTAATACTGAACCTGCTGCATTTGTGGAACCGCATCAATCGCGTGTAGCTCAGGTGGCTCAACATGGCTTAGCAACACGGTTGACAGGTGTTAGTGTGGTACTGTATGTGTGTATGTGTTTGGCCAGATCAGTCTCAATTGGAACGATCTTAATAAATACATTATTGATAAAATGGAAATGTAGCTGCTACGGCTCGAGTCACCCCACACGTTCTTCCAAAGTGTCACTGTCTCTGACATCTTTGGTTTCTGGAGAGAGATTTCTTGGATCTTCCAGCTCTGTTCAGTTCCACTGTGCATTTGGTGGCTCTGTTTCGCTGTGTGGGCAGCACATCATTTTAAGTGATTCATACCCCTCCAAAGGCTCCTTATCTGCCAGCACCCAAACACCCTCAACAGTGTTTTCATCCTAACTGCTAGAGCTGCTGCCATCTGTGTGCTATCCATCTCCCAGCTGGGTCACCGTGCATGTGACAGTGCAGCGCCTCTAAATGTGTACATGTGTGCACATTTTTTAAAAGCAACCTACACAAGCTATTGTCCTTGTCTGGAGTGGATGTCACAGTTCCCCTCTGCACTGAACATCTTGTTTTTGCTACATCACTGTACGATTTGCAGTCACACCGCTGATTCAATGACAAAGCAGCACTCCAGTACCATTCTTTATCTGATTATTTTCATTTACCTTAGCTTGTACTTTAGGTTAAATATTGCACCTTTTGCTGCATTTAAAACAGTAGCAGTTACTGGTCAGTCGCAGAAGTACCTGAGTACTATGGCAGTGAAGTACTGCTACCTTTACTTACAGAGTAAGGCTGGGGATACAGTAGTCTGCATCTTTCTATTGTTAACACATATCATGAAAAGACCAAAACAAACAATGAATGGGTGCTTCTAATTTAATAAAGTGTGTGTGTGTGTGTTTCAATAGCCTGATATATCTTATTCCTCTGAGCCACAGAGCTCCATTGTTGTCCAGATACTATTCAGTGAGCACACGCTCTGCTCACTGACACGTTCCTTCATTACCATGTAAACCCACATGGTAGGTTGTTTGGAATCTGTTCCACAGACGCGGTCCTGCTGCCTGGACAAATCTCCAGCCTTCTGTTTCACTAAAACTACAGCGGACAGTTAAAATAAAATACTCAAAAACAAGCAGCAGCAACTGGTTTTGATACAGATGAACAGAGGACGTGACCGTTCAGTAAAACATTTCTTCCACATTTCTAACCTGATGCAAATGGTGGGATTTTCTAACTAAATGAATGTGAATTATGTATTTTATACATTTTGAGTGTTTTTCAGTCAGACTGAAATGGACTGTAGAGTAAAGAAAAGCTGTATAGAAAGTGACATTGATGTTAACATAACTCAATGTACATGAAAAAAAACCATCTACTAAATCCTTTATGGTGGAGCTGGAGAAGCCTTTGACTGATGCAGTGAAAATCTGAAAACGCAGCTTTGTTTTATTTAAAATGACACAATAAAGATTTGCTGTAGATCCTTTTAGAACATTTCCTCATATAACTGCACATGAGAATATTTTTTTTAAATTCCCGTCTCTACATTTGACAGGGCTCTTATGCAGACATGTTGTTTATATGGGACAAAAGAATTAATAAGACACAAGCATGTTTTTCTAGGAATAATTAATGAATGGACACAGTATAATAGAATGTGGGATTTTCTGCTCGCATGGTTGAAGATACTTTACCACAGCTGCCAGCATCCTGATGAAACAGAGCATCATACATCTGTTCTTTGTGATTAGAATTGGACAAGTCCAATCACAGAGAAAAGTGACAACAAACTCTCAGAGCATCCGGCGATTGGACCTTAATATCTGCATTAATACATACACGCCTCCTTATAACACAAAGCCACACTTCATACAGCTACCTGCAGCCTTCCCAGTGTACACGCATGCACCTTATTTCCCTACAAGAGGCGTCTTTATAATAGCCAATTGTTTCTCCATCACAACAAAAGCACAAACCTCGGCCAATAAAGGAATCTATGAGTAACCCTATGCACATTTCATCACACCGCTGCACTGAGTGTTCCCACAGTATAGCATCACTGATAGGCAGGCTTCAGAAATGAACAATGAAAGTAATATGCGCAGGTCGTGCCCTTAATTTGTACATACATTCTTCTGCATTTATACAAAAAGTGGGTGGGTGGGTTCTGCTAAGATTCTGCTCTTTGGCAGCTCTTCACTGAGAAAGGCAACAGCTGTTCATTTGATGCTGACTGCACCTTTGTTGACCCCATTTCCGTCTGTGCGGTGGCTGAGACAGTGGAGAAATTAGTTGTATTATCCGCTCCCTGCCGCGGCAGGTCTAGCTGTGATTCTGCCCAGATTCTGTCCATTACAGTGGCCCCTCTGTCTGATTAGCCCCAACACACTCACTAACATGCCAAATCACTGTTTCGCTCAGGCGCCACAAACCTCTGCTCGCTGACAAACAGCAACAGACAGACAGACAGACAGACGGACCCACAGGCAGCAGCGCAGGATGATAAACGTGCCTCCTTGTATGCAAAGAACAAAATGAAGATACCATTTCACTCTAAAACCTACAGAAAAACAAAGGTTTGTTTGCTGTCTCCATGTCAATCAGATCACTTAGGAATATTTCATCAGGTCTGTAACACACACGCTGCATAGATATGATGTTCATTAAGAAAACACAACTAAACAAACACTTATTCATTTATGTATTATGGGAAATGATCCGGTCTGAAATATGTGTGCACATGCTGGCTGTCATTATTACTATTAAATCAATCTTTACCCAGTTTATGTAAGAAACAAAGGGAAGGAAAGGACACTAATGAATCAGGACTGTGTTTTTATTAGAAAGGAATCAGAAAGAAAATAGCTGTGGGGGGGGGGGGGTCTCCCCCAGCATTTTATGATTTTTTTTTTGGGCTGACATTACTGATAACACCATATTCGGATTACAGCATTACACCCATTTTAAAGAAAAGCCATGCAGTTTGTCCAAATGACACGTAGAACTGCAGTGCAGAGCGTACGCTTTACACCTCTCTGTACCCCCCAGCCATTTTTATTGACTTTATGCACAAGAGACATTTGAACTGAAATACCCATTTTTAATATTCACTCTCAACACAACGGAAGCCTAAGTCATATCGATTGTGGCTGAATTAAAAGTACATGATGCAGGGTGTCTCTAATCCGCAGGGTCTTTTAAGAGTCACCTGGTCTGACAAATGGGCCCTTTTAAAAGAGTATAATGTGTTCTTAAATTATTTTATTGATGGGAGGGAGACTGCCACTCCAGGTACCCATACAAACCGACTTAACACGCTGTGAAAGGGTCAATTTGGCCTCCATTTTCCATTTCTTCGTTATCTGCATTTAGAGTCATGCTGAGAGGCTCAACGTGAGCTGGGATGGGCTTTGAGGAGGTTTGGCAAATTTCAGCATTTGCTTCCATTTAAGAGCTCCTTCCATTGCACTAGAAATTTCGCTTGTGTTTTCTCTGTTGTGGGCTTGTAGCTGACGTTGTTGTACTTGATTGTTGTGACTGCACAGAATTCATCTCCATGTATTGTACGTAGAAATGACCAGTGGTAAATAGTACCACCTCTTGCTCTTTCTAACTTTCTGTTTAAATCACGCTTCTTCAGTCCTGAAAAAGAAGAGACACCTGTGACTTCTAAAGTGTTGTTACGTGACTCAAAGCTTCTCAGCGCTCCCCATGAGCGCCTGACAAATCCGCTCCAAGTAGGTACCTCACGCAGCGAACATCCACAATGACATTTTCTCTTTCAGAAGCCTGCCAATTCCCCTTGAAAATGAATGATTAATGTCGAATGCGGGAGAAAAGGTGTGTAACGCTTTTCAAATCAAGCAGACTCTGTAAAAGGGAGACTGCTAATTATATTGCTGTTTGTATGACCTCTGCTTAAGTGCATGAAAGCCTCTGGCAAATGACAGGTGAAATTGCATTTTCAAGTAACATTTTAAAGGTCCATGTGGGCACTCTGCCTAATAAAGCCATTTGTAAATGACTCCTCTTTCAGACTCCATTAGGAAGTGGAGCAAGGAGCATTTCGTCATAGGATTCAGAGTCAATAAGCATGTAATCAGGACGTCCAGAGAATGTAGCAACCAGTGAATGGGATAATTAATGAGATTGCCTTATGAACTGCTTAATTACTGACTGCTGGCCTCCTCAATGTCCCTCAAAGTGCTGCATTTGTCCCCTTGTTGCCATTACGGCCTGATTGACAGAGGTGGCCACCATGGGAGAGCATCAAGGCATCTGACGGTATATTAATTGGCTATTTACACATGGAAACCAGGCTGACAATTACTGTGACCAGTAATTAATACGCCTGAAGAGGAGAGGTCAGGCCGCAGTGAACAAACCCTGCAGCATAAACATGATATGCAGGCAGTCAACAAATTATCTGTGCTACATTCCAAGAGCTTAAGGGTGGTTTCTGAATATTTCTCTTTTTCTCATGGGAAAATTGTTGTTTCGCTGTATATTTTATTTTTATAATTTTTATATTATTGGGCTTCTCAGGACATACGCATTGCCAGGAGGAACCAGGAGTCGAACCATCAATCATGGTTTCTGCCCTACCATCTGATTTACAGCCATGCCACGAGATTTCACAAAAAGAACAAGAAGCTTAAATAAATATGTATCTGTCCCGTAGTGTAACTTACTTACTTACTAACTTACTTACCCTGCAATACTGCAGCATGAAAAATAAATACTGTGGTACAGCATGTGCATGAATTAATCACATATACACACAACAGCCCTGTTTGTCTTTTTGTCTGAGGAACAAGCAGCAGACACTTTACAGAGGAGTTAAAGCATGTTAGTGTCAGGGGAGAGACTCCAGGGCTTACATGAGCTCCTGCCCCTCAGGAGTCTAGGACTGGGTTCGTATATTCGTATATCCCGGACAAAATCATTTTTTCTCATGTACGCTTAAAAAGGTAAGAAACTCAAAAACACTGGAACCAGGAACCATGCCGCACAAAAACACACATCCGCAGACTGTTAGTGGGAGTGTGTGTCCACTGACCCGTTGTGACCCATCCTTTCTGTCAGCAACAAAGCTGGGAGTGATCGGGGCGTGAGATCACACACATTTAAATCAACTGGATGAGTGCTCTTATTGCTGTGATCCCCACTGGGGCAAACACTGACAATGTCCTGCTTGTTGGCTGCCACCATATTTGTGCAGGACAGGCTTAAGTGGCAGCAGTCACCGCCACACTCCTCATTAGATGAAATCTCTGTTTACAATGTGGCCATTCCCACTGTGGAATTAACTCAGTGCCTGTTGTGTAGAGTGAAGCAATTGTCTGACTGATTAGCAGTCTGTCACATGGTCTTCAAACATCATCATATAACAAGTGTCAATGGTAATTAATGCATTATGAAAAAAAACACATTTTCAGTGGAAAATACATAAATGAACCAACAATATGTCAAAACTTTGAAAACTTAATTTTACTGGATTTAATTTCCCATTTCCAGAGCCTTATATGGCAGCAGCAGATGAGAATTATTGTGACTGCTCATCCTGGTTACTTTCTACTGGGTTCACATTTCGAATATGTGACCAAGTCTCTTCAAACCTAAAGTACAATAAAACCATTGTGTTTTTGTAAGACATTAGCTTTTCTGCTAACATCATGACTAAATGTTGATAATTAACAGACATGCCAAATATGTGTATAGTGAACATTTCAGTAAAATGTTACCAGACAAAATGTCTTTTTTTCCCCCCCACACACACTGTGAGAAACACCTGCTCAGTGGATCAGACTGGAAAAACAAAGCATAGAGAAAGAACTGAGTTTTCAGATGTATCCATGTGAGCGTGAACATTGCCTTAGCCCTGCTCTCTTTTCAGTGCCAACCCTCTCAGGGACAGGAAGTGTTGGACTCAGGGGGTGGCCTGCCGCTTGAATGGGAGCATTTGCTCTTGGAGATGAAGTCCTTCGCCGCTGCGTGGATCCCCACTGGAGCAGCCGAACAGGTCTAAGCCCCTCTTTTCTCGCCATCTTCCCTGCGGATTAAATGGCTTTAGTTTGACTCTTTATCGGTGGCTTGCCGCCAACAGGAGTGGCATTTCACTTCTCCTTCCCATGGCCTCAGCAGAAGAGGCAGCACATTTCTGGTTTTCTTCTTGCTCACTTAGAAGGAGCAAATGACCAGCAAGAACTCGGTTAGCAACATGTCCCGGCTGGCCGGGGGGCTGAGTCAGCGTTTGTTCTGACTGCATGAGAAATCAAGTCGGCCTTGTAAGAGCAAGGGAAAGAAAAGGGTAAACAAAGTGTGGGGGAGGGGGGCAGCATCTGCCCCATACAGATATGCTTAATTGGGTTTGACTCCCACAATTACAGGGTAATAATGGCCTTTTCAACCAGGCCACGTCGAAGTGAAAGCCAGTTGCTCCACACTCCTGCATGCTGTCAGATGGTTTATAGCAGGGAGTGAGTGACAGAGAGAGGGGAGCCAGAGAGATGGGGGAATTCGCAATGGACTTTGGTTAAGCAGTGGTTATTGAGTCTTTGATAGGACTCCAGGAGGCCAGGACAGCAACAATGACAGAATTAATGGGCAAGGCACGATGAGAATGTCAGCTCAGCGGGGCGCTGCTGTGGCCTTTGAGCTGCCTTCTGACGCCTCTGTGATTGTGCTCACCACAACACTGTGAAAAGCCTTGACCTGCTTGTTGGTGGATCTCGTCTTGAATGCATTTTTTTACAAGCTATTGTGCTCATCATAGAGCAGCACCCTTGAGTCGTTTCTTTGAATGAGCGAGCAACGCACCCAAGGTCACGATCAAGTGGATATAATGTTGCTAATGTGAACACACACAGTCGTCAGAAAATTCTGTTTTACAAACTACGACTGGTAAATTAGACACATGGAACGCTGGAGGCATCACGCTGAAACAAGAAGATGTGTATCCTCAGAGGGGAAACTGCTACTGTACAACGGGCTAATATCTGAAATAATCATTTTATTGCTAAATGTTGGAAAATGCACAAACATTGTAGCTTCACCAGCAAATGCTCATAAAATCAAAAATAACAGCTAAATGTTTTCTGCATTTCTTACATTTTTGGGGGGTTAAAGAAGAATCATTTGCAACAACGTGTTGTGTTTTCTTGCGCTCTATCTTGGCAGAGAAAGACGCTTGCTAGCAAACATAACAGCATCAAATCGATGACAGCAGAGGAAGAGACATCTGTCTCTGGTCTGTGCGAGTTTGCAATTAAATTATTTTAATATAATAATAATAATATATTCATCCTTTTTTAACGGGCACAGCGTGACCATCAAATTTGGAAATGCATATTCAAAAAGCAAAAAAGAGACTTTCCTTTCTTAGGGATCGAACGATCCTGTGAAAAAAACACGCAGCTAACCCAAAGTTCGGTAAAATTGATTCAACACAGTGAGTGTAAATTTACACTCACATTCTGACATGGCAGCATTTTTCTGCTCCTGAAAATACAAATAGAAATAAATGTGCTCTGTGCCCAGTGATGTTAAAGCATCCGTGTGTTAAAAAATATGACACGCACATACACACATGCACAAAAAGTTTTCCTTGTGGAGCAACTTGTATGGACTTTAAAGCACCCTGCTGTCAGTCATGATTAGCTGTAACGACGGGCCCATTTTGACACTTCAGAATCAAGTCTTGGCAAATAGCCCTGGGAAGAGAAGCCACATACTACGAGATGGCTTTTCCCTGATATAATTTGTGGCTGCAAATTACAAAACAGAGGCAGAAATAATGTGCAAAGTCAAGTTTGGTGAGGGAGAAAATGGAAAAATTTAGGGCTGTGTGCCACTCTAATGGATATCCTTGTGGCTGGGAGAAAATGGGACTCAATAATGTGTCCTTAATGTCTGCCAGCGCTGTTTCAGGGAACGTATCAGAAGAAATGTCCCCTGCCATTTCTGCAAGCAATCACTTAATGGGATGGGCAAATCTCAACAAAATGGATGTACTGATCTATTTCTGGGCATGACAGATGGAGTGAATCTGTGGCTCCTGGAAGACAAAAAGAAAAAGGAAGAAAGTGAAGAATAGAAGAGATAAAAACAGGCCTTTCAGGATTCACTCAGCTGCAGAGCATGCCTGCAATGTTTGTGTGCGACTTAAGTGCAGACACTGACAGGAATTTCAATTATTTCATTAGGGAGGGAAAATGAAAAGACTTAAGTGTTGTGATTTCTGCAGTCTTTCATAGATCAATCTAATGTGCGCTCACATTGGAAATCAACCAAGATGGAAGAGGGGCAAGTGAAGTAGCGTCTTCCTAAATCACGCAATTAAAATGGCAAATTAGTTTCTTGATATATTCATTTAAGTGGTTAAGTGGAAAGGTTTCTCTCCCCGTCCACGCGGCTGTCTCATGGGTGGGTGTGGAGAGGCAGCGCCATCCACATGCTCTTATGATTAGAGCTGCCGTTCATTTGCTGAGAAAACACTGAAAGCACTTTTGCACAAATTAGCCATTTGAAGGCTTGAAAATTCAATTCCGAGCAGTTGATTTAAGCATTTAGGCAAAGCGTGGCTGGAACGTAAAGATTTAGAAGCATTTTGCCTGCTAATGTCGATAACTTTCAGGGGCCATTATAGGTTTTTGTGGCCTTGTTCCTTGTGAACAGCACAGCTGGAAAATACCAACATTTCTCCTCACGTTTTGGCTACATCATCAATATTATCTATAGGTGGACTTTCTGTTAAGCTGCTTGATGTTGTTAGAGTTTGGACATTGTGTCCATAATGACAGCTCGTATAAAAGAGAAACTTAAGGTTGAATATAGTGGATGTAAATACAATGTACTGAGAAATATACAGTACATTAAAAAAAACTGAAACTTTTGACCTGTGTATTATGTGACTATACAGTAAAGTAAGTTAATGTCCTTCAATTCCCTACAGTTCAGGTTTAAGGCTTCACAGAATATACTATACTATAGACAGAACGATACACAAAACTCAATCATCGCTCTTCAGCAGCACTAGGTGAAATTAGGGAGGAGAAACTCCCTTTAATGGTAGAAACCTCCAGCAGAATGAATCTTAAGGCAGATAGTCATCTGTCCTGAGCAGCTGGGATGAGTGGAAAGAGGAGAGAGAAGAGAACAGCAGACAACAAAGTTCTCTGTTGTCTGTAGAGACACACACTTGCTGGATTGTAACTACTGTAAACAACAAACAAAAGCAACCACAAAGGCCATAAAACCACCACACGATATCAGAGAATCCAAAATGGTATTTACCCCATGTCTGCAATACACAGTACCACATAGAAACACACGTTAGCTTCTACACTGTGAGGTATGTGTTACTGAATGGTAAATATAGACTACTGCCACCTGCTGGTGTGGAGTTTTCACACTGTAACAAACCACACATCATTAGATTTTCCTTATCGAGTGAAACATGCAATCCTCTAACTATAAAATGGACAGATAGGTTCTGATTGGTTTTACAGATGGAGCTGTAAAACAGCTGGTAGTATGAAGACAAAAGTGTCGTGAGAATCTACGGATTATCCTGCTCAGAGAGCAGGTGCTCAACAGACCAATGTGAGGCAGGATGTCAGACTGGAATGCGCTTAGTGACTTCAGCACAACAATGCAGTCGCGCCAGCCACACACTCTTTATAATTAATCTTGTCACATTACGCTCCTGAGTGCTGTGTGAGCTCCTTACCCACCGATGATACCACATAAATGTAGACTTTCCATAACAAAATTAATCTCTCAAAAGCTGGATGGATTCAAGAAAACATGGATTTGCTCTTCTGTCACAGAGGCATATTGTCCACTTTGATGGTGCATGGGAGGATATCAAATGCCCTCCTGGCTGCCACACTCCAGATGGAAGAAAATAGGCTGTGGTCTATAAAAATGAAGTTAGATGTAAGTACAGCACTCAAATCTCGGGGAGAAAAATGCTTTTTCTGGGGCATTTGTTGTTGTCAATTGGTCTGAGCAACTTGCTGTAATGCAGGTAATGGAGCTACTCTTCTCCTTTCATCTTTGCCGTTTGTGCACGTGTGTGTGCAGCAGAGCAAAGGCAGGCCTGGCTGGATATGGGAAAGAGGCACAACAGGGGGAAATACAGCCAGATGATGGCCAGAATGAGGAAAACATCAAGTCAGAGCCGAGTGAAAGGATCGACGCAGGTGGGAGCTGCTTCTTCAAACATCTGCCAGCTCCATTTGTCATCTGCAGAACCAGTTTTTAAAGTGGAATTTCTACAAGTTTCGAACAAGCAAATGATGCAATATTATTCAGAAATATTACAAACGAATGAGATTGAATGGCCTCTATTTCCTAGTGGTGACTACAGCCTAGTAGCCATTACTCCTAACATCTCATGTCACACTGGACCTGTTTACTGCGTGTTTAGTTTCACAAATACTACCCATTTATTAGTTTAGCATCCACAAACTTCCAACTGTGATTAGATAGTTTTGGAAACAAATTTGAGATAATATCATCATATGAAGACTTTCTGGTGAATGTTTTATTTAACTAGTCACCCACTCAGACATGTTGACGGTACAATCCAGAGGTTCTGAAAATTAATAAATACCTTTAAGGAGAGCTGGACCTGAACAGATATGATTAATAATTGAATAATTTGAATCAACCCAAAATGCTTCCAGCCCTGCACATTGAATCACTTAACAAGCAGCCACAGTGGTGATGACGTGTCTGTGTCTTACCTCTAAAGCAGGTGGGGTAAGGGGTATGACTCTTTCCTCTTCAACACCGGCAGTGATTAACATGACCACAGTTTCCATTACTCACCTGTCCTTCTGGACATCCAGAAATCAGTCGCTTCATCCGTCTCCTTCCAGTCAGTGCGCAGGTCGCTGCCATGTGATCACGCAGCGTTCATGTTTTAGTGTTTTCATTTTTGAACTTTTAGCGGTCAGCTGACTACAAAGTGCGATATGACGCAGCCACGTTTCCCAGTCGTCTGTGTTGCTGAGCCCTGCGCTCCGACTGTCAGGCAGTGTTGCCAGACATTAAATGCTGGTACCAGTGGAGGAAGATTGTCATACATAAGCAATATACATTCCGAAGTTGTCCAGACCTACAGAGCGATTGTAAACCCACTTCTGGGCAGAACAGTGGCTCTACCTGTGTGGAGTGGAGGATGCATCCCATCTACCCTGGACGGATTGCCAGTCCAGGATGTATCCCTCCGCGCACAACTTTTCACTGTTTACAGGGCCGTTTCTGGGTCTGTGGGGAAAGATTATTTTGGGGGGCCCCTGTTTTGAATCAATAGAACAAAATGAATGCCTTTATCATCTGTGGCATTGCACCACAATATGTTTTTGAAACTGAAATTTAACAAAGAAAAACTCAAGTTTAAACAGACGGTAGACTATAGAAAATAATAAAGATAATACATTTCTTCTCTATTACAATACAGGTGCAGACACTTATAAACTTTAAATGGGATGTGCAAAGATGTTAAAGATACCAGGCAAAAATATGAGCAAAGACTTAAATCATATATTTTTTGTTTTATTTTTTGAACAATTATTTTTTTTACATAATAACGATGATAAAAAATATTTGACAGCAAAGGTTATTTAGAAATGCACTGTTTAAAACACTAGTATCATAATTATGAAAAATCTCTTTTTAAATTGTAAATGAAACAGGAATGATCGAATGAAAAGTTCAAATACAAATTTGACCAGCTTAATTACAAACCTGGGATTTCCACATGCAAAAGCATTTCTTTACTGGTTGATCTATTACACTGTGTTTCATTGAACAGTCTAGTTAAATGCAAAACATAGTTAATACATATAAAAGACCACACAGAAAGCTGATGGGTGGGGGTCTGGGTTCATAATTCATATCAATCATAATTGATAAAATTTACCTCCATCAGTGGACAAAAACATGAAAATTCTCACACGTAATGCAAATCACTTAAAACAATTTGACAAAATGATATTTTCTGTACTGATCAAGTGGAAAAAGGTTGACAGTAATATGAAGAGGTCATCTTTATGAAACACTGTGATAATGTAAGCATTTACAATGAGACCAGTCAAAATGCCTGCTTTGCCCTCCACTAAAACCAGTTCAGCCCTTCACTTTCAATTAAAACCATGAAGTCATCAGTATTACTGCAGCTTGCCAAGCTTTGGCCTTTTCTGTTTTTTCAGCAGATTCCCAAACCACAAAACTGGAGGGTGCTGATTGGCCAATGGTCGACCTGGCCCATTGTCTCAATGCTGTGTTTGTTGTAGCCCCAGTTTTCCCCTTTTCACCCGGTCAAACGCTAGTGCTATTAGCCTGCTGGAAATCTGCCCGGTCTGTCATTATAGGATCTTGTTGTATTTTGTCAGGCAGCTCTGTCTCTTTACAAACAGCTTCAAGCAAGGGGTTTATCACGGTAAGATATATAGCGTTTAGTCCAAAACCTGTTTGTGTTCATTAGTATTTGTTTGCGTTTTTTTCTTAGAGCCAGAGATTTCCTGCTCAAAGAGGAAAAAGAGAAAGTGAGAGGTGATCAAACAAGTGATTATGTATGAGTCTTCTTCTGCGTGGTGATTTACAGGCATATAACACATCTGAAGTGAGAGTTGAAGAAAGACGTTTTTTCTGAAAAGGTTGTGTGACTGAGAGGAAGCCTGTGGCAGCTACACCCAAGGCCTCTGTCTGGAGAGAAAATTAACTTAACTGCTTGTTTACAATGTTTTATCGTGTCTTTGAAGAAAATCACAACCAACCAATAAATTCAATCAAATTATTATGATTTTCTCTATGCAACATGACATTGTGAGACAATTTTCATTTGTTTTCCATGCTGGGCATCAAACTGAAGAGTAAAGTGCTTTGCTTTAGATTGAGACAGCTGCTGGAACTTGCTAGAGAGGATGCTCAGGGGGGAAATGTGGACTCCAGTGGAAATACAGAGCTCTTCAATGAATACAGAGCTCTTCAATGAGCATCCCGTTCAGATTTCAGACAATACAAGATATAGGCTCCATCTATCATCCTTTCCGTACAAAAAAACATCCAGGACGACCCTCCAGGAGACAGAGAGGACGGCCACAGGATATTGCATCCAGGTGGAACAATGAGCAATAGATGTATCAAGTATCAAAGCATGGCTGGACTGATAGAGGCTGGATGTGCGTGTGTATGAGCTAGGATTGTGAGTGGGTGAGTGGTGGGGTGGGGTGGGTATGTAAAGCCCATCTTCTCAGGGACTGATCTCTGGGAGAACAAAGTGGAGCATACAGGCACAGGCGACCCCGCAGCTAAATCCAGTGGAAATAATATGTTCATTACAATGCAATTACTGACACTTACCCCCTCTCTCCTTGAAGTGTGTGCATGCATGTGTGTGGGGGGGGCTGGGGGGGTCCTGCCACTGACCGCTGATTCTAAGCCACCTTATGTTCCTGTGCGTGTGTGTATGTGACTGCAGGTGCAGGATGTACAGCTTCATGGGCGGAGGGTTGTTCTGTGCAGGCGTGGGGAACATCCTCCTGATTGTTTCCACAGCAACCGATTACTGGATGCAGTATCGCCAGTCCAGCAGCTACATGCACCAGGGCCTGTGGCGCTACTGCATGCCGGGGAAATGCTTCCCACACAGTGAAAGCATTGGTGAGTGTAGATAAAACAAGTTATTGTTTGTTAACATGAAGTCAAGGTGACAGCTGGATTCATTTGCAATAGTTGTATGGAAATAGTGCATCAGCACTTTAGCATTTTAGGTAACATCTTTTTTTACTGGATTTTTATCAAATGTTATAGAAATATGACTCAGAATATTCCCATATGAGCTCTATTCTTCATTCCATGACAGGGAGGACAGAGAAACAGAAATACAATGGTGTGACACCTTATTTGTATTTTCTATGGAAATGTGTATGGAGTTACAAGCATATTTATTTACTAGAAAATGCATGATTATATCTACACTGTAAATTCGCATTTAGGAATTTCATGGAATCAACTAATATATTTTTTAGTCAATATTTAGGTTTTATAGTTTTTAGGTTAATCCAACTTAAAAAATGGCATTTTGATTGTCAGATTTTAGAGATAAGAGTTGTTTAGATTATACCTATTATAACTGAATTAATACATTTCTTAGAGTTGACTCAGCTCATTAAATGAAGCAGACTCCTTTTTGTTTCATTCAATAGAAGAAACTTATTGTGTGGGTTGGAGTTTCACAATAATGAAAAGAGTAGATGCTTTGACTTTTTTCACATACATTTTGAATGTATAATTTTTTGTAACTGGCAAAATATTTACCATACTAACATGTTCAATAAAGCAACATTTAGTTGACAAAACATTTAGTTGAGTTAAAAGAGTAAATTGAAAGAGTGAACAACTCAGATTCGCATATCACATCGTTCACCTGTTGCCCTGCACTGACCCATCGATGACTCATATTGACCTTGTCCACAGCCCACTTAGACGCCACACGTGCCCTCATGATCCTGTCTCTTTTGGCTTGTTTTGTCGGCATCATCATTGGAATCATGGCCTTCATCCACTACTCCTCCTTTGACAGATTTGACAAAACCTTTGCTGCAGGTGTACTGTTCTTCATCTCATGTAAGCTCCTCTCTGCTGGGTTTGGTCTTGCTTTGGTTTGAACTTTCCTTCGCATTTGGTTAGACCTCCAGGCAAATAATATTATAGTAATGAGAAATGCTGATGCTTATCAGCGTGATTTCACAACAAAGTCTAGCTGCTTGTCACTTTAATAAAAGAGCTCGTTCATGCCGGAGAGCTTTCATTCAGCTACTGTTTTAAATGCTTTGTTTTGCATAATGTGCTGTGGCATTTATTTAGTGTAAGTGAGCTCAATCTGTTCGTCTCTAGCTCACAAATCAAATGTCTAAAAACTGAAAATGCCTGCAGCTAATAATGGCTGGCTCTTTTTTTTCCTGCCCAAGGCTTTTTGGTGTTTCTTGCAATGGCAGTGTACACCGCTGTAACAATTAACTACTATGGGAAACGCTATGGAAACTGGAGATTCTCCTGGTCCTACATCATTGGCTGGGTGTCAGTAGTGCTCACCTTCTTCTCAGGTAAACACGCAACCTAACAATAACAGCATTCTAATTTAGCCTAGCAGAGCGGATACGAATGCAGTCCCCTCCACGTAACAGCAGGGCCAGACAGCACGTAATGTTACACACTGAGCAGAAAAACATGTGAGTGTGTGAGTAAGTGAAGCTTTTAGCTCATCTTTGAATCCTTCAGCACACTGTTACTTACTAAGAGATGGAGGACATGACCATGATGCTTTTATTTCTCTAGTATTTTCCACACTTTGCAGATGGTAATTTGAGGCTAAATCCATGTGCAATGTAAAGTGGTTGTAAAGTGATGTGTTGCTCAATAGACTTGCACACAAATAAAACACCAGTAACTTTTTAAATATTACATTTAAAGGGGCACTTCACCAAACAGGTTTTTTTGTTTGTGTATAGAAAATATTCAGTTAGCTGAACATAATCATTTCCATGTGTTGCTGTTGAATTCAATTGAGTTAGATCACATGTGTGTATTTGTGTGTGTGTCCCTCACATTTTATCTTTTTAAACTTAAACCTGAAATCACCAATTACAATAATTACATATGAATGTAAAATAATACGCGCGTAAGTAAAGATCATGTTTTCTTTCTTCTCTCTCAGGTGTATTCTACATGTGTGCCTATCGGATGCATGAATGTCCAAGGAGCGCAAACTCTCACTAGAAGACCTGAAGCATCATCCACTATGGGTTCAGATCAGGAGAAAACTGACCTCTGGAACATGAATGATGTCGTGATTTAAATAATAATAGTAGTAATAAAATCGAAAATGAACTGGGTGATTTATTTTAACCTGTTACAGTCTTTATGTTTGCGTGACTATGTTAATTCTGATGCTGGAGAGTTTGGCTTTAGTGCTGTGTGGATGTAAGCACACACTGCTTTATACATATATATAAATATAAAACACCCTCAATGAAAATGATTTATATTATCATTTATCATGTCAAATTAGAAGTCTTATGAATAATGCGTAATGAAATATAAAGGTGGACTCGGAACACGCGGGTGTATTTTAGAGAAATAAATCTCACTGGAAACAGAAAGTATCAAAATGCTTCTGTTCTTCAAAGCTTTAAATGAAATCAAAAAATGTAAATTCTACATGCAGACATGTGGATTCGCGTTTATCTCCTGCTCATACATTTGTGTGGCGTCTCCTCCTCTGCTGCCCTTTTCTTCTTTTGCTCCTCTGTTCACTATGTGAACTAGAAGTCGGTGCGCTGCGGCGAACCTCTCATCCAAACGCGCCGCTTAATGCAGTGACGCACAGCCCGACCGCGGTTTAACACTTCCTTTGATCAAATGGCCGCAAAAAGCGGCTTAACTGCGCCTCAGCAAGACGACTTCACGTTCTAATTTCATCCTAAAAGCAACTTGTTACCGTGTCGCGCTCGGTAAAGAGTGGTTGGACGCGCGGCCAGGTGCAGTGTGGGGTCATCTCCATCTGCCGGACCCACGTTTTTAAACGCTCCTTTCTGCAACGTTACCTTTGTTTTTCGAAACACACAAGACACTTCTAATCTGGTGGAACTAACTCGTAGAAGCTTGTGGTTGTTTTTCTCAGAAAAAGAGGAGAGGAAATCGTTTCATTTCTTTTCTGAGTGACTTTTTCAACACATGGCAGAAGCAGGAGTGTGTGCAGGAGTCTAACATGACAAAAGGTGTTTGATTTGCACTGCGCCCGTTTCATTTGCGCGCACGCATCCATTTAACTAATGCAGCGTGACGGCGCCTACCTGCGTCTTAACTGACTCTCAGTAATGAATTTGTTCTCGCTCGTCTGATCAAATGGAAATCCTGTGCTCCAGCCAAGGATTACAACTTCCGCTCTAACATCTCCCTTAATTGCCTAATAGCATTGCAGCATGAATTCTGCCTACATTAAGACACTTTCACATTAAGCGGCCTGATTGGAAATGTGACGACAACACCACATCAACAAATTACAGCGAACCGCTTTCTTTTCGCAAATGGCCACAGGAGCGCCACTTGTACTCTCCCAGATTTTAATACCGACAATTACAGCCAATTTGGGCGGAATTACTAGACAGACCTGTAGCAGCCTAATTCTCCTGTGACACGGGCTGCATCAGTTGATTGAAAAACTACTACATGAAGGAAGAGTGCAGAAGTTTTCCTGACAGTGAAAGCGTGGGGGGGGGGCTATAACAGTTTTTACTGTTATAACCCCCCCCACACACACACACACACGTTTGGCTATAGTCAGTTTGGCTATAACACAAACTGACTATAACAGTTTTATCACAGTGAAGAAATGATGATTTAATATATATAAAGTTGAATGCAACACGTCCCGCGGAGAATAAACGAGATCGCTCACTGCAACTCTCCAGCCCTCCAATATTCTTACATGTTCCTAAATGTCACAAACAACAAACACACTTTACTGGCTTAATGTTCCGCGTTTAGAGTCCCAGCTCTTACAGCCAAAACATTCATCATTTACTTTGAAAACTTTGTTGTACAAGGCATATTTCAGCGGAAAGGTGCCTCGTTGCTAGGCGACCACATAAGCGCATCTGCAGGCGGACTCAGCTCGGTTCTTAGCTGCCGTCCAAACGAAGTGCTGTGGCCGCAGGTGCGCCGCTGATCTGGAACCTGTTTGCTTCATTCAACAGCTTCCAAGGAGCCTCGGCCAATCAGAGGGGAGAACCGCTCCCCCACAGCTCCCCTCCCTTCCGCACATCCAAGACTCTAATTGGCCGACGTGCAAATCAATTTTGGTCCTCCGTCTGGATAAATACTTGTTGGAAATGTGCCCTCCCACTGATTTCTGTGTAATGCTCCACTAAGTGTCATTCACTGACCACACACAAGGGCTGCATTTAAGCCTGGGAGACTTTTGGGGCAGAAAGAGGCAGACGCTGATGCACGTTTAAAGGGAGGAAACTAACAAAGCACGAATCAAACTGACACCATGAGCATGAACTATGCGTCTGCGGCGCCCACGCAGAGGTCCACGTCGTTTTTCATTGAGGACATCTTGTTGCACAAACCCAAGCCGGTGAGGGAGGTGATTCCCTCGCCCTTCTGTAGCTCCCTGACCTCGCGGATGCCCATCCTGGAGTACGGATACCCGCTGATACCAACTCCAATACTGGCGCCACATCCACACCATCCTCTCCATAAGCCAGAGCACCACCAGTACTTCTTCACATCTGGTAAGCGGAGGCCTCGAGTGACGGGCAGGCTAAATATTTGGTAGTATCTAGGATTTAAAATGTAAAAAAAATTGAATTGCTATCAATCAATTTGTGGGTTTAAATTATAATATAAATTCAATATAGAAACATAAAAATATAAGGGTAACGCGTTTGGTAAAAAAAACTACTGTGATACAAATGAATCCAGAAATTAGCTGGACTCAGGTTCAGGAAATAATCCGGTCGTTTCTACTTAACTGCATTATGTATACAATTCATACATTTTATTTTCATCCAATTGTACATTTTTATTTGTTTTAATTCATGTCAATCTTCCATAAAGACAGTCCTCGTTGCTCTGGTTTTTTAAGTCATATATTAAGGTTAAAAGTGTTTTAATTCAGTAGTTTCCTTTTGCAAAGCTCCAGGTTCATGTGAGTGTTTCCTGTCCCCTGTAGGGATGCAGATGCCGACCTTGTTCCAGCACCACGCCGACTTACCGGGGAAGCACTGCAGGCGCAGGAAGGCCAGGACGGTTTTCTCCGACTCGCAGCTGTCCGGCCTGGAGAAGAGGTTCGAAATCCAGCGGTACCTGTCCACACCGGAGAGAGTGGAGCTGGCCACGGCGCTCAGCCTGTCCGAGACTCAGGTACGCACATACACACACACACACACACAAAGCTGGATCACGTCAAAATAACACATTCACATAATGAATAAATATTCAGATGACAAAGGCAGCAGCAAAAATATGAATTCTAATCTCAGAAAGACTTAATTTGGTGCGAAACAATTGTTCAAAAAATAATCATTCGATTTACATGTACTTAATAATAATGATCAGTTTCTGCGGAACTGAGACTATTTAAAGGAACCCTAACACGTTCATAATTCTGGCCTTATTTAGACAAATTCCCATTCAAATTGCTCATTTAGAATGAACGTGGTCCTTACCTTGCTCAAACCTTGCCATCCTTCGCGCAGGTGAAAACGTGGTTCCAGAACCGGCGGATGAAGCACAAAAAGCAGCTGCGGAAGGCGCAGGACGAGCGGAAGACGCCCGGAGACGTGGAGCGATCCGGGGACAACTCGAGCGAGAGCGAACTGAACGACAAGAGCGCGCAGGACGAGCTGAAGCGCGGACTGGAGCCGGACTCGTACCTGCTGGAGGACAACGACGAGGACGAGGACGACGTGGACATCGAGGACGACATTTGCTCCCCGGACCATCTACTATAGTAGGCGCAGCAGGCTGTAACAGTCCCGTTTACCTCCGTAGCTCCCGCTGCGGGCCTGCGGATTTTCTACAACATTTCTTGTTCTAGAACACAGGCTAGAAAACGCTAATAGAAGTTTTCTTCTTACTAAAGCCACACATGATTTGATTTGAACATTCGGCGGGGACTCTGTGTACATGGTGTAAATCGTTCAGTCCTGTAGCTCTTTGCTTTCTAACATCATCGCACCTCATATTTTTTGCACTTTTATCCCGAACTAAATTTTACCTTCTGCTATTTTTTTAAACGATTATTTTATTGTGTTTACTTTGGACGTTTAATTTAAAGTCTGTCCATGTTGGAGGCTTTGTAAACTCCGTGTAGGTCGCAGTCACTGTGTTTCAGTGACTTCTCTTTATATATTTGTGTGTAAATATTCTGTATATAAATACTATATCAATAATGAATCAGCCCTCGGTCCTGTTTGATTTTTCACTTTTCTTTATTATTCAGTTTTTGAAAAAAACACACGTACACTGGTGAGCTTGTGCTGCGGGAGGCTGTCGCAGCAGGAGAGCGGTGTTCGCAGCGGGGAGCGTGAGAGGCCGCTTGTTCCCTGCGCGGTGGCCCGGAGCCCGCTGTGCGTTAGGACAACCAGGCCAAACGCTAGAGACACACATGTTAACATTTCTGTTTTATTTCTCCCCCATTTTCACACAGTATCCCTTCAGAAGAATATTAGAATTATATGTATGTGTGTTTACATCAAATGGCGCGCAGGAGTCACGCGACGGGGAGTGATGGATGGATGTCATACATGTTGGCATGATAACAGTGATGAGAAGGACAGATTTAAGAGCAAATTCAGTGTCACATGAAGCAGCAACTGTGACTTTTCTTGTTTCTTATGAAAGTCAGCGTCACTGTGGCCAAAACCAGGTTTGATAAATTCACATTCCTCTTAAAAAAATGTCAGTAGAATTTCATACAGCAAAGGATTAAATGACATTTTTCTGTTATGTGTTTCACATTAATGAGCATGTGATTATTACACATTCACAGATTTCTGCAGGTAACAAAGAAGCAAAGAGAAAAATACATTTTGCAAACAGAGAATTTATGGATAAGTCTTGTTAACTGTTTTCTTTTGATTGTTCTCTCTAATGTTTTGTTGTGGTGTGTGATCTGATAGGTGGAGACTGACAGCAGCACTTTTCCATGTTCTAATGAATGTGTGAAAACACATTCAGATCTTTTTCTTTTTTTTACAAGATTTATTTTATTCCATTAAATCTGCAACCGAGTCATTTACCACTATGCTGCAGGGAGACGTATTGAAATGTTTAAAGTGTTTGTTTATCAGATGTCCATCATAAGGACTGGCTGAAAATAAATAATAATAAAAGTTATTCAGTGCAGAAAGTAGAAAGAAAGTATGTTTGGTAATACACACACACACACACACACATTTCAGAATCTTAACCTGTTTTACCACAAGCTGCATCTCTCATTGGACATTTGCACAACAACATGGACGCGTCTTTTCATACTGGACTTGCCATCCTTTCCTGCCTTTTGAAAAGCAATTCATGCCGTCTTCAAAATGTGATTCTGATTATGAGGCAGCGGAGAATAGGCCAGGCAGAAGGTGATCAATTAAAAGATTAAGCGTTTTGCAACACATGGACGCATCTGCATTTGGGCCTAATAGCAGGGCCATCAGCTCATTTTCAGGAAGCCTGCCGCCTACTGAAAGTGTGCTTCTCACATCAAAGCTCCCACGGCTGCCTTAGCTTCCCAATGGGCAGAAAGGGATGCTAATTTGTCCCCTTTATGTATAGTGGTGAAAGACTCCTTCAATTAACTGGATTTCAATGGCAAAAAACGAGGAGGTGGGACCAAAAAAAAAGATGCAAAGAGACTCAGTCTGGATAGGCAACATTTCTCATTAAATTAAAAAGGGCTTGGTCATTTGTTTGTGACCGTGCATCTGAGGACTTAACACTAAAAACACAGAGCTTCAAAGAGTCCATGATGGGTTAAATAGAGACTATAATCTAATTAAAATATTGCACAGAGGTAAATAGTGCTTTGATAATGATCTGAGGGTTCAATTAGTGAAATGAGCTGCTTGAGAGTGTTTTGTGTTGGGGAGGAGTTACTACTTCGAAACGTAGGACTAGGACCAGATCAGGTGAGCTTCAAAGTGTCTTCATCAGAACATTTCAGCAGGTTTAGCAGGTTTTTCTAAGCACTGACATGGACGATAACAACGATAGAGACAACAAAGATTTGGATTAAGACGAACAGATGATATGAATAAAGTAACAACTGTCTCATGAAGAGAAGCAGACTGTGCAAGAATGAGAAAGGTTCAGTGCTGCTCTGCGTCACTGTCCACACACTGTGACCTGTTAAACTGTACCTGCTCACTTCTTAGATCCAATAAGACGTGAATAAGTACATTTACTCAAGTACTGTACTTCCAACTCAGAGGTCGTTTTACATTATTACAATATTAATATTATTAATATTATTTCCATCGTGTGTATCTTAGTAAGTTACTTTTGTTAAGGTTTTGATAATAAAAATCATTATAGATTAATAACTGCTGATGTATTTGTTTAAATAAAGTCACCTCCAGTCTTATCAGTTTTGTTTTACACCAGCATTACATTCTACTCATAGTGGAGTTTTACTTACGTTGTACTTGAATTGCAGGGACCTTGCACTTTAAATTTGTGTATGTTTATCACCTCTGACAATAAGGCTGTATGTAACCCCTACATTTATTTGTTTTATTTAAATGCCTTAACCATACATATAAATAGATGAAGTCTGTAATTAGGGTCATCGTGTGAATACATACCTATATGACAGCTCTATCTAATGTGTAAAGCCATACCTGAGGTACACAGAGACACAGAGTGAAATGACTGACTGAATGTGTTTTTGTTGCCAGTAATGTTTTTGTATATGGAAAATAATATTAATATATTACTTAACTGTCTTTTCTTCACCTCAGACTTAGAATTAGTGATTCCAGAGACAGGATTTAACACGCAGAGATCACAAATCCAAACTTCAACTGTTGTTCACAAACCTATGGATGAAACCTATTGATTCATGTCCCCGTTTTTGACTTTCTGTAATAATCAGAAATTTAAAGTGTGTGTTGAGGACAAGCAGCCACGGTGTTCTAGCAGCTGATAACACGTGGAATCCTCTTCTGATTTCTGAACGTCCAGTAATTCTTTCTGAATCTGCTTATATGAACTGCACCTTGCGTCACACAGCATGTACTTTTCTCAAGTGTTCCACCGCCTGCTTTTCTTCTTCATGTCGTTTTCTAAGTAGTTCCAGTGTGGCCAGCTGGGACGCATCCAAACCCTGCAAGTAAGGCGAGTGCTCTGTGGAGCCTTCAGGCAGCTGCTTCTGTCTCTGTTTTGGTTGAGGCTGTAAAGGGGGTTTGGCTATGGACTTGGCATATTCCAAGGCCTAAGACACAGAAAAGAGAGTGAGACACACGTGCGTTGATGTATTTACTCTGTACTGTACACAAGATACAGTCACAAATGCTGCACCTGCCAAACATCCAACCACAAGCACACCGTGTGTACTGAGACATGCTGGGGTTCCCACTCACACACACACAGTCAAAAAGACACACGCACACACACCTTCATCCTGGGAACCTTCTTGTCGCTGCCTTCCGGGTCTTTGGCCAGTAGAAAGGGAATCCTACTTATCTTTTTGTTCTGCTCGCAGATCACGTTTGAATACAGCTTCTGCCGTTTCATTTTCTCAGCATGATGATGGCAAAAGAGAAGAGAGGGAGACACACACACACACACACACACACACACACACACAGATGCAGATTATAAAAAGGGACTTAATTAACTGAGCCATTTCTCCCTTAAGGTCCTTCTCTTTGTGTATTTCCCTCGGCTGATCCTCTCCACGCTTCCCAACAAAACCAAACACTGCTATCCATTCAGCGGGCCCATCAACATTTACACATGTCATTCACTAGGCTTGGCCCTGGAGACGACACGACTTAGTCTAGTGTAAATTGGCCCAACGCTCACTATTTACAGCAAGGGATAAAAAAAAAATTACTAAAGCACATTTATCAGTTAACTTCTTAGGAAGACTCTGATGTGCTTTGTTATGAGTCAAACTCAGACAAATGGAAGATGGACACACAGTGACACCAGGGGACATCAGGACGTAGCTAGGAGACCAACTGAAGGACAGATATGCATGTTTGTCCAAACGAATGCGTCTGTATGATTCGCTCGTGTGTGTGAATGCTTAAATTTGTGGTTCCTGTTTGTTACTGTGTTCAGGTCTATTTAACATTCAGAAATATTTACATTCTGTATAATAGGATTTTCTTTATTATAAATCAGTATTTGTTAAATGCAACAAAAAGAAAAAGTCGATCACATTTAAGCAACGCCTCTTTTGAAAAGGAAGTTTTAGGACCAGTGTAGAGTAGAAACTGCACTGAAAGACTAAAAACAATAAACTTCCAGGAACCATACGGACAACTTTGACGTATCAGCAGTCAGAATCCAAAACACAAAACATGTTACTATCATGTAAACACCAAGGTTCATAATGTATTAACAGTTATGATGGCAAGTGATGAAAATGTCTTCATGTATTTGTGTAGTTTCTGTAAATATGAAGGGACTTGACACAAACAGGTGGTGCAGGTCCAACAGTTCCTGCTGACAGGTTAGGTCAGTACTTACTGTCTTTTCAGGGGCTGTGCAGTCAGGTCCCAGGCCTTGCAGGTTTGTGACTGGCTTCAGCTGCTTGTAGTCTTTCAGACTGTACACCTAACAGAGAGGGAGACAAAGAGAGAGAGTTTTGAAGTTTGAATTGCTAGCAAACACAGCGACATTTTTGATTACTTAATTTGAAGCAGACTTTTGTCGAACTGGATTCCATTTGTTTTGATGGCTGTCAAAATGGCACCGTGGCGCAAACTAGAAAGCTCCGCCTGCAATTTTTATCAATTTTGATGTTGCGATTCTTATCTAGTACAATGATGCAATTTTGATGTGTCTCACTATTTTCAAATGGTGAATTGAGAATGAAAAGATCACTAATATTATACACAATATAAGGCAAATGCCTGGCAGACAAGAGTTCATCAAACATCTTTGTGATGCTCCCTTCTAGTCTAGGCTGTCTCACCTTGAAAACACAGCTGAATCAAACATTCACTAAGGCAGTGTTGGAGAGGGCACACTGCTTTAGCCCTAACAACAGTATAGATGTACTGTGTATAAAGACCGGTCATAACCTTACATGCATCTATTGTTGTTGCTGACACAGTAAGAACTGATTCTCTTTCATGTTCTTAGCCATGCTAGTGATATTGGTCCATCCAAACATTTTGCATACATGCAGATATCATCTGTGATGCTCAGTAGGATGTCCAGTATCCAGACAGTTTTTACCTGGAGCCACCGTTTGGTCAACGATTTTACCTATCCACTGAACATCCTAAAACCTACCTGATGAAAATTGTTATTATTATTATGAACTCCTAGCAATATTTCCATAAACCTCAGCTGCATTTCAGATTTAATGCTAATTAACCTATGTTAGGTAGATTTATTTACAGTACAAATGTCAAACCTGAAGGCAAATCAAAGTGTCAGGAAGAGAAAAAAACATTCAAAACAATCAGCAATAAAGATAATTGTATCAAAATAAACTAGAAACCTATATAATTGACTAAATTGTGACAAAGTGACCAGTGACAAATGTTATACAGTATGATCTGGAACAAGAAAGATTAATGTACAGTAGAGTATATCTAATACATCAGGTACTGCTAATGATAATGATCTGAGTGGGACCATGTGTACATGGGTGTATGCAACCCAGAGGCAGTCCCAGACAAAAGGGAGCTAATCACTCCAGATTGCACTGGCTCCTTTTTGGAAGGAGGATTTCAGTTTGCTTTAGACATGGGTCATGGACACAACAGGGTACCTTTCTTTCCAAGCCCTCACCCTTCTCCCCCCAACCCCAAAGTCATACTCATCTGCTTTCATGCTCAGGCATTGTATCCAGACTGCTTTACAAACTGAGCCTGTAATCTCGTCAGACATGATGGCTAACATGGTGGGAGAGATGGGGGGTCAGGGGGTGGAGAGTGGTGGGCACCACAGGCAGAATTTGTACAGGCTCAACTCTCAATACAACCCTAAATGGTTGATACTCAAGCCTTTGCTGGATCCGCCTAACTCAACTGTTAGTTGTTGCACCTGACTGTTAGTTTTGCTCTGTTACCAGTATTATTAATAATAAATAATTATATACATTTATTCTATATTATATATAGAACACCTCATGTTACTTTCTTACAGTGATATTAGTAAAACAAACATTTTAAAGTTGCGTTGTGGTCAGTTTAAGCCCAACTGAGGGTAGTTTCATCAGTGGAACTTAACTATGACAAACATACCTTCAATTTAACTTTCTAAGTCAAACAGTTCTTTCCCAAAGCCATATGGCTAAATGGAATATCTATATAGACTTACAGATGCCATCATCAGCACCATCATCATCAAACATGCTAGCGCAAGTTAGAGAAGCTTTTGTGCTTCTGTTAGCACAGCAGAAAACACACATGACAACTCTAAGTTGCCGTGAACTATTAAGAGACAGCATATGTGTCTTTCTTGGAATAGTTAACATTGCTGACTTGGGACTTGGGACTACTTGGGAACCAACTGCACAGCTCAGTCTCAAAAACAACAGCCAAATGATTAAATGCAAAGAGGCATGTTTAGTAGCCCTGTGTCTCACAGGCTCACTCCCTTCTAATCACCTTATCCTCTAACACATCTTCAAATGGCTTTTCAGAGTCTGTAGCGATGTGGTTTATATAGTCATCATCTTATAGCAATTAAGTGTATCTTAGTGGAGCGAGACAATTAACCTGATGTTTTGTGCTCTTAGTCACCAGAACACTCTGCTGGATTAAGCAGTCCCTGCATGGAGACATCTGAGGGGATTATTTGGGACTTCAAAGGGACGTGTATTTGTGTAACCTCTCGTGTGAACGAGGATTAAAGGGGAATGTCACTCAATTTAAGAATTCATGTGTCACTTTTGTTAGGGGAAGTGGATAACATCAACACAAAGTGTATTCAGTGTGGGATGCCAGTTAAAACACACTGTAAAACATTTTTTATCACCAGCAGCAAAACCAAGTTCAAGCAAACCACTGGTCGTGATGCTAAACAGCCTGAAGCCTTTTTATTAGCAAGAAGGGTGGCGTATTGGAATTATTTGACCAGCCAGTGCATAAAAAATGTAACTTTTTTGAACCAGGTAGTACCAGGTAAAGGTATTTGTGTAATTAGAGAGGGACAGGTTGTTTCAAACAGACATTAACACACATAAAACACACAACAGCTTTGCTTTCCATCTTTTCTCTCAGGACAAATGAAACTTACGGACAAACCCACCTTGTAAGTAATTTGCTCCCTCAGCTGCTTCTTTTTCTCCATCTGACTCAGGTAGCTGTCAGAGCTGCTTCTATGGATGGGACGGCCTGTGGGCACACCCTGACCACGTCTCAGTTCGTGTTCCTTCCCTGTTGGAGATAGTTCTATAGGTGGAAGGACTGGGTAGTAGTCCAGGCCATGCGATGGAGCAGAAGAAGGTGTTCTGGGTAAGTTTTGTGGAACCTGTTTAGTGTGAACCTTGTTTGGATTCCATTCCTGGCCCTCTTCATCACAGGATAACGGCAACTTCAATGCACTTGTCCTGAAACACGGAATAAAACAAGATGGCAAACTATAATAATTACAGATACTTTGAATATTATTGTATTTTTGTTTAGTGTTGTGATCTTTCTAATATATAGAGTATTATTTAGAATATATTTAGTGATACAAGTTGAATGTGACAATAAGAATGTCTTTGTTATCTTCAATAAAAACAGTCAAATGAATCACCGTTGGCAATTTTCAGATCTACTCTCCGGTTTCTGCTCATGACGTTGTGCATTTATCCTTTCTGGGGACATGAGGTAGGGTTGTCCTAATTCTGTCTGTTGAGTTTCTGGAGACAAGGCACGCTGAACTTTAGATGCGTGGCTCCAGTGAGGATGACCAAGATGAGATGCTAAGTTGATGAATCTGCCCTTCTGTTGAAGTACAGAAAGAAGATGTTGCGAAGTGTTGAGGTTGATGTTGAGGTTGATGGTGGTGGGCAAAGTCTGGGATGAAGCCATCTTTAGAGATTTTGGCTGAGTTACAGCAACCGCTCTTGCTAACGGGGAGCTCAAATGGTCTCCCCACTCAGTCATGACTCCAGGTGTAGGGGGCTGCTGCTGTTGAGAGGGGTCAGAATATTCTTTCCACTGGGCTTTCTTCCCTTTGCTGATATGGGTGACCTGGGTTTAGAGCAGGATTAATAGTTAGAGCATTTCTTTCATTAATGTAGTATGTCAGAAAATAAAAGAGAACAGATACAGCCTGACTGGGTTTCTGGTGGAGGGGGGTTGAGTCACAAACAGACTTAGCAAACAGCCTCTAAAGATGTTTATATTTTAAACTCATCTGCATTGCTGGGAGATATGCTAACTTGCAAAGAGTAGCTTGGCCTATTTCTGAAGGTGGTGTGAAGCACAAAGCATCAACTCTAAATTTACCCATTTACATCACAAACACAACAACAGACAGACAGGAGCTGCAAGTAAGTGGCACAATACTTTCCCAAGAATAAGACGAGCTGGCACTCGTCTTTGCATGATCTGACCAAATTATTTAGCAGGAGGTCTGTGAGAATGTCTCATGCATCTTATGTGGCTGATTTGGCAAACACCAGCTTTCCCCATTCCAGTGGAAAAATATTTATTCTCCCCTGGCTTTGGCAGTGTTAAGGTGGCTGCTCAAGTGTTCAAAATAATAATGCTTCTCCAACAACCTTCTTTTTTCTTTCTTTTTCTTATTTTTTCAAATTGTGTCTGGCATGTCCCAGTGCAACCAATGTGTCCAGTGTCCAGGTTCTCTAAAGACAACTGAAGTAAAGGGTGTAGCCTCCACTGCAGTGCAGAACAAACTCAAAGTGGATTTTTCTACACTAATGTTTGGACCATGTGGAGGGAATAACAGGGTCGTGCATGCAACTGCTGTGTTTTCTGGAGCCAATCTTAATTCCTTCTTAATAGATGCATGCACCTTTAAACAGAATACAAAGACAAAGAAACAGGGTGACACAGAGAAATACTGAAACGTAACTTGTCATCCATATATCTTTATATACACATTTATTTCTATATATACTGTATAGATTGTGTTTGTCTGTCTATAGACTAGAACTAAAGCTAATTTAAAGCATTAGTGTCTATTCCCATCAATGTCTTTTTCAACTACATCATATTCCATCAATTTACTGTTTCACTCTCTCATAATCTTTCTATGTGGCACAGAAATGTTGTGTTAATGCTGTAATGAAAATCATTTAGTTAACTCCACAACTCCCCTCGGTGGCAGAGGACCATCTGAGTGGATCAATGATATTGACGAGCTGAAGACTTTTTCACTGAATGCAACTAATTCTGTGAAGCTGAATAGGGGAAGGTCACGAGGACTGAGTGGATCGCTTTGTAACATATCTATCAATAAGTGTGTTTGCGACTGAATTTAATAGGCTCAGATGTGCAAAATCTGTATTTTGCTGAATCAGACAGGC
Source organism: Microctenopoma stevenorrisi (assembly GCA_032270685.1). Taxonomy (NCBI): domain Eukaryota; kingdom Metazoa; phylum Chordata; class Actinopteri; order Anabantiformes; family Anabantidae; genus Microctenopoma; species Microctenopoma stevenorrisi. Next base: position 575,707 of record JAUMTR010000006.1, on the reverse strand, counting down.
GCCGGACCGTACATATACATTTGGCTTCTGGGTGGTGCTACGGGGGAACGGCCTGAGAGCAGTGGTTTGAAGATCAGGACAGTGTCAGTGACTACTGTATGTCCAGCAATGCGTATACACACACACACAAACACTTTGTGCCTCTCACCTTTACCTATTCCCACTGCCATTGCCTTTTGTCGCCCATTATAAAAATCCCAATCAGTTGGAGCAAATGATCAGCCCTGTATTACATGTTGAGCATGGTAAGCTGTGTAATATCTTTTCTATTCAATTGGGAGGCACGTAATTGCTTCTCTGCGAGTCACAACAAAGTCTGGCAATTGCAGCTAGCTGTATTACCTCCTGTACCCGGGAAACATCTGCTTTTCGCAATGAAGACTTCAAAGGGGCTGTGGATCTTGAATTGCATTTAGCTGCTATTGTGGCCAGCCCAGGTAATCTTGATTAGGTGTTTAGACTAAGGCAGGGTATACAGTGGCAGAGAGCTCCCCAGAGCTTTGGTCTAAAGCTATTAAAAGATTGTACATTATGTTCCCCTGGCTTTGAAGTGAGGGCCTGCGAGAGGAGAAGGGACTCTGAGGGCTGAGTGCAATAGTAGAAGATTGATCTGCTACTTCTGTCTTTATCAAAGGAGGTCCAAGCTCCAATGAAGCCAATCATCGCTACCGCCACTCTGCCACTTGGCCGAGCTAAACATTTGCTGCATTAGGAAATTGTGTACATTTAATAACACGTCTAATTATCGCAAGTTGTCTTCGGATGGCTGCTCTCTTCAAAAGACCAAACAGCCTATTTTAAAAGGGGCCTAGTAACAACTGGCTGGGCTCACATTGATTTTGGAAACTGATGCGATTTCTACATAGAGTGTTGCTATCTTTTGCAAAAGCACCAGACAGGAAGGTCTGGAGCAAGCAAAGCATACTTTGTGATAGAAGATGCATGTTTTTGTTAATTATGAAAAACTATTCTGGTGGTTTTGAAAGTATGTCTCTGTAACTTGCTCCTAAATCTAGTGCTAAACGTATAAAATAAATATAAATATTCTCATATGTTTGTTTCTTTAATCTGAATATTTCAGTCAGTGTGAGTGAAAATAACGTGACATTACAAAATGAGACTCAATGCAAGTGCAGAGGATTTCAGAATGAATTTACCTTTTAATCTAAAATGACCTTGAACAAACCTGTTGAGGGTCTTCTTTTTTTGTTTTTAAAAACATGATTATGTTCACGTCAAATCACGGATGACTTTCACATGTTGTCCTTTGCAGCGTTATGTTAGTTTTTGTCCTTTTTACATTACATTTTATTACATATGTGCTTAAAATATTTATTTTGTTTTGAGTCTAGTTCTGCTATTGCCCAATTCACACCCAATTCACATATTAATCCTGTAATGAAACAAGAAATAGACTACATGCAAATTACTGCCCCCTTCTTTTATGGCCTATGCCCCCCATTAAATAAGGCATGTCTTTGGGGAGACGGGGCAATGAAGTACTAACAAGCGAATTCAGAAGGAAAATGACAAAACACAAGGGTTGAGGAGAGGGAAAGGCTCTGGCTCTGTTTACTATTGCACAAAGCTAACGGCTCTTGACTATGTAAATGGTGATGATATGAGACATTGTAGAGAGCTGGGGCTCAGATGGGTGAACAGGGTTGGGGGTATTATAGCCAGCAAACAGTCTTGTGGCCCAACAAATGGGGAATGCAGGCCATCCTGACCAATTATGCCACTGTGCCAGGTGCATGGATGTCTAAGAGCCTATTGGTAACCATGCGTCTCTGATGTTCTTGTTGTACACATCAAATCATAATAAGCACTGCATAGCCAGACATGGCTCTTTTCATATGGTGGAGAAGAAGGCAGATGAAAACAGCCATGCTCCTTTTGCCAAATTAATTTTCCAGACTGGGCCACAGAAAACATCATAGCATATTCTCTTAGTTGTTGTCTGAGATGACAATAAAGAGCATATGGATATCAGTGCAGCTAAAGGAGTACAGACTAGGTTGATACAGAGGAAAAAGTAGAAAAAAAATGTTGGCTTATGTCCATGAGGCAAGGTGCGTTCTACCTGCTGCCCATTAATAGAAACTAACTACGTATATTTTTCTCATGACTTGAGTGTTTTAGGAAATTAATCGAAATAAATTGTGAAATGTGTTGCTCGTGAGCAGTAACAAGCCCAACAACTACACTTTGTATGTGAACCATCTTTATACTATTAGCATACTGAATTTATCAACCAAAGCATGCCTTTCCACTATAAACTACACACGTCTGTTGATACAATTCATCTGTTTCCCATCAAACGGTGTCCTGTAGGGTCACAGGACATTACTTAACACACTGAGTATGGATACTCACTGTTGAAACTGGCATTATATATGATATACTAATGTTATTCCATTATCTTCAGTAGTCTGTCTCTAGTCAAACGAACTACAAAAGCTCAGCAGCCCAAGAGTCATTATCAATACTAGTGCAGCTCCTGGTGTCTGTTTCTGTAATTGCAACCTGTTTCAATAGACTGCCGTGTGACCATCACAGAGGTTTCTGAGAGTTCACCTTTCAAAGACCAAATTCTCATTCTCATTCAACTGGTTGGGGAATAAATATTTTATACACACCTTATTGACATGATGAGGCATCTCCTGTATAAACGTGTGTAGCCTCATGTACGAGCCACATTTGGATGTGTTGCGACCCAGAGTTATTTTGTTACGTTCCACGATGTCCTTTGTCTGTTTTTCATGCTTTTTATTCTGTAAAACTTTAGGACTTGTCAATGTGGATGTGCCCATTTTCTGCGTGTGTGTCTTATTTCTCAGGTCAGTCAGAAATTCTGAAGCATTGTCACCATTCTCACATTTCTCTCTGAATCCTCTTGGTGAAGTGTTGTCACTTTCATTTACAGTGGAAACGCTGGATGGCCTTGAAAGATCAGCATGCATTGATTTATGTTGCAGAGTGTGTTTCTGACAGTTGTGAGATGCTACTGAGTCTGTCTGAGCGTCTTGTGGGTGAAGGTGGTATGGCTGGTCAGTCTCGCTGACAGCCATGTGAGGAGCCACCACAACAGCTGGATGTGTGTCAACAATGTATCTGTATCCTCCATTTGTTTCCAGTCCTTCTCTTTCACATTGTTCTTCAGGGTAATATTGCTCGATGTAAATCTGTGGATTTCCACTGAAGGGGCCGTTTTTCTTCAGGCGGGTCCTCCAGTTGGGATCATAGCGCAGCTCAGAATAAGAATCATTAGAGAGCAGCTCACTACAAGGTAAAGACAGACAACAGAATAAGGATTATATATTCATCACAACTAGCCTGAGTCTAATATTTCCATAGCTTCATTTCTAAGCTCAATAAACACAGAATTAGAAGAAACAAAATTGAATTAAAAAGGAATATATCTGTATATGCATAGTAGTGGTAATTATATTAGTAATTGATTTAATTGTTGGTAAGCAGCTTTATTAATGACATTTCCATATCTAAAGCAAGCTTTACAGACACCTGAACGCCACAGAGGCCTGTGCTGAGAGGTCAAAGGAATAAGAGGCATTAGACCATTATTAGAATGATGATGTCCTCAAACAAAGAGCGCTAGGCCTTATCAGAGACTTCTGAAATTGAAACAGATGAGGGAGATTATGAGCCTGTATTTACAGATAATTTTCGTATTTTCACCTCCAGGCTCACTAATGAGAGTGTATTTGAGAGCTACTAGCGGGGGAATGGTTTACAAACGGTAATTTTCAGCTTATGAAATGGCTCGAAAATTGCAGGCTAAAATGTTCCTTCTGATGGTGATGAAAAGATCTCATTAAAATAAATAGCAGAGAGCCTCTTTGTTGTGCTTACGGGGAGGACGAGGGGAGCCTAATTCTCCTGCCATGATGCGGAGCGTTGCGGAGGGGGGGAAGGTTGCCTAGGTGTAGGACCCTTCACTTCGATGAGGCCAAAAGGGTAAGGGATGGCTCTGTAATGACTCCGACTCAAACAAGTTGGAGAATGTATTATAGACAGCGTGCAGCTGGGCGTGCCTCTAACACTGGCAAAACACGGCAGCCTATTATTTCTTACCCAAGATACACACACCTAAACACAAAAGCCAGTGAAATATTGTGACAAGCACCAAATGGGAAAACTAAAAAAACTGGTCATACAGACTGCACTCAAATATCCCGTTGCAATCTTTGGCGTGAGATGGGTGTAAAATACAGCGAGGAGGGATGAATGGAGTTGCTTAAATAGGAATCTTTTGCTTGAATGAGGAATGCCTTTTGGGTGTGTAAACTATGCAATGGCATTGTGTGAAAAGGCTTACCCACTTTGAGGAGGAAGAAGAGAGGATGATTAGAAGATTCTAATGGGACTGGGACTGTGTCGGACGCCTCGCTTCTATGAAACAGACCTCTTTTGTAGGAATATGTCATGGTCATTTTCCTCTGAAACAATGCACTTTGGGAGTGGACCCACACTAGGTGGGACATCAATCTACACAGCTTAATGATGGGAAAATAGAGAATGCTACTTTTCTATTTTAAAAGGAAATTACTAGTGGGCATGTCAGAGGCAAAGAGAAGCAGAAACAACAGTACACGTCAGTGCGAGTGTGAAAACAGAAATGAGCTTTCTACACTCAACACAGATGCCTACCTCTACTGGCTCAAATGAGAGAAAGAGAGAGTAATGATGGCTCTTGTTAATGGCCCATGAGTGACCACTTATTGTGATCCACCCAAACAAAACAAAAATCTAATTTCCCCCAAATAAAAGCTGTTATTGTGAAAGCACCTGAATTAGGCCACTGTCAGCACAATGTACGAAAAGTGGCTGCATCTCATTAAATAACTGACACTGTCGTATTGTTAAGTAATGAATGAAGACTATTTATCTTTTCATCCGTGTGCAATTTCAAAGTAAAAGGCTTGATTGCTGCTGCTATTCTCCTCGTTGCATTTCATCTAAGCAGCCCTGTTATCTGCTTAATTTTAATTAATTTGTCACAGACAGTGAAAGTGAACAAGGTTGAGCACAATTCTCACTGTGATGAACAGCGTATACAGTACTACGTGATCGACAAGGCTACACATCCAGTAATGTGAGCAGTCTAATTTTTTCACAGTACAACATTCACTCACCTCTGTTACTAGAGATAATGTAAAGACATTTTGAGAAAAACATAACAAGTCATTTAACTTCAATTCATTCATTTTATGCTATTTTCACTCAGAAATAGAGACCACAGGTTTTAACAGGATGTCCTTATAAACAAAGACACTAACACCAATTACTGCCACCTACTGGTCAAATGGTGTAATTGTACATCACTGAAGCATGGCAAGTGTCAAGTATTATTTTTCTCCAAAGCCACATATATTTAATTTTCCTGTGTCATAGAGCTCTGTTGTCATAAATACCCATAACTCCAAACCGAATAATATTTATCTGAGCCTCTCTACATACTGCATGTGCATGACTAACACAATGTTGGTTCAAGTCTTCTCATCAGAATTTGTTTAAATCCATTTCTAGGGTTAGGGTTATGGTAATATAGCACCTTTAAAACATCATCCTGTTCACTAAACTACTTCACATAAAAAACATGTAAATTAACAAAATAAAAGTAAATAATAATAATAATCACATAGATATAAGAACTAAATAAAATGCAGAGGAGATAAAAAGTTTTAAGCAGTGATTGAAAAACTGCTCGGTCTGAGGCTGATTATTCCATCATTCAGGGGCTAGGACAGTTAAAACATAATCACTCCAGCATGTGTCTATTGAGTGTGGAGACCAACCTAATAAAATAAATACAATAAGCATTTAAATAGTCATTTATGTCTCAAGAATTTTTTAGATATTAAAAACTTATAAAGTTTTTCATTTATTTATCTGAACGATTGGGGGGTGGCTTTCTAAACTTGATATTAAAACAGGAGTAGCTTCCCAGTAAAACAGTGGAAGCGTCTTTGATTTACTTGGCTTAATGCAGCTAGACATCTCATTAGATTTACCTAGCTTTGTTCCCCAGAGGAAGGGAGCTACAAGGCTCTCAAGTGTCACGGATTGAGCGTGACAGTCACTCTTCTCAGTCTTTTGTCATCTTTTGTCATGTAATTTTTAGGCTAATATGCCCAATATTTCTTACACCGCGTCACAGTAGTGTCTCACTATAAAACAAGCACGTCTTCGCTGGAGTCCTAAAGCCTGTCACTTTTAAGCCAATCAAAATAGAGAAAGGGCCTACACAATAGCCAATCAGAAAATAGCAGTTTTATTGTATCTGGATAAAATGCAACAACAACATCCAATGAAAAGACATTCCTGAATTCTTTGTGATTCTGCTACTTCTAATGTAATCTTCCACAAATACTGTTGACTTCAAGCAAGGAGCAAGTCATCTTCTGTTTTATGGAGCATGAAGAGCGACGAAATAGAATAAATGTAATAAGCATTTAAATATGTAATTAATTTACACATAATTTATTAGATACTTTTAAAAAGTACTTTTTTTTCACACTGTCTATTTATTTATTTCACGGTCTGTGTTGCTGCACACCGATATATATATAATTTTATGATGTTGTGTTTTAATTAGATTGTATTGTTTTAGCTTTGGCTGCTGTCAAAGTGCTTAATTAATAAAGCTGTGTTGAGTTACGCTATAAAGCCTAGAGATGACTTATGTTGTAATTTGGCATTAAATGGAAAAGTGGAATTGATTTGAATTTAAAAATATGAAAAATATAAGCATCAAACCTTGATGTGCCCAACGGTGAGAACTGTAAAACCTTTCTATTGCCCATGTAGAAGATAAAGATGTCAAGATAGTTTGAAATAATTTCAATTTCTTGTGCCGTTTAATGTCCAGTGACAGTTATGCTATTAGTTTGACATTCAACACCAAGACCACACTATTAAAAAACATCTCATTGTCCATGGAACGGTAGACAGATCACTGTTTAAAGCTCTGCTGCTAATGTGAACAACCAGGCTGCAGTGAGCAATGAGCATCCAAAGAACAGAATGAAGACAAGACAATCTCATAAAAAGGTAAATTAGCTGCAATACTCAGTACAATGATTAGCCTTTGTCAAGTTTTTTGCTTCAAATAATGTTAATCTGGGTGATTTGGTTGTGACTGTCTTTACTAAAGTCAGGGTGAGAAGGAGTCTGCTGAGACAGCTAGCTGCACCAAGCCAAGTAAATCAAAGATTGCTACCAGCGGCCTGGTAGCAGAGTGGTTAAGGCAGAGGGCTGGGAAGCAGGAGCCCCAGGTTTTTCTTGAGTGTTCATTCTGTGTGTCTAATTCGTTCGTGGATTGATTCTTTTTTTAACACAGTGTTAAAATTGTT
>JAUMTR010000006.1:533139-543231 GCA_032270685.1 Microctenopoma stevenorrisi | reverse complement strand
TTCTGATTAACTACCTTCTTTTTCAGAGGGGCAACAGTATCAAGTATAGTGAGCAGAGAAGCTGCAGCATTATCAACCAAATAATCCATATGTACAGGGGTGAGATTAGCGTCACTGTTCTCCTCTATGTTTGCGGATGCTACCATACCAAAAGATGGTGGAATAATTTCCATAAATCTATTGAGTGTATTGTCATTTAAACATCTACTGTAAAGGATTTTTTTCCTAATTGATGTCATCTCAATTAAAGTAAATTCGAATGTTATTAAGAAATGTTGAAAATATTAAGAAAAAACAGTTTAGAGGTGGAGAAAAATAGGTGCCTGCCATATAAAATGAATTATCATTATACACATCATTATATTTATATATAATGAAAATATGGACTGATCAGCTCGTCCATATTAGATCAAATAAACATTTCCATATTAACATTATTTAAGGTAGCTGTTACAAAACTGCACTTGATCCAGGGGTTTTAGCAAATTATAGACCAATATCCAATCTGCCCTTTTGTGCTAAAATCACTGAAAAAGTTGTGGCAAAGCAATTATGTGACCACTTGCGCAGAAAAAGTTTGTATGAAGATTTTCAGTCAGGATTTAGAGTAAACCATAGTACAGAAACAGCACTGGTTAAAGTCACTAATGATCATCTCTTAGCCTCAGACAATGGACTTGTCTCTATACTTGCTTTGTTAGACCTTAGTGCAGCTTTCAACACTATTGACCACAAGATTTTATTACACAGACTGGATCATGTCATTGGGATTAAAAGAACAGTACTAAGATGGTTTGAATCGTATCTGTCAGATAGATCCCAATTTGTTTACGTTAAATCCTCAATGCATACAAAAGTTAATTATGGGGTCCCACAGGGTTCTATGCTTGGACCAATTCTCTTTACCATCTACATGTCTCCGCTGGGCAATATTATAAGAAAACATCCAATAAACTTCCATTGCTATGCGTATGACACCCAGCTATATTTATCTATGAAACCTAATGAAACAAATCAACTAATAAAACTTCAAGCATGTTTAAAAGACAGAGGCCTGGATGTCCTCTAACTTTCTACTCCTTAATTTAGACATAACATAACTGTCCACTTCAAACCAGGCAACACCCTAAGACAGAAACTGGTCCACCCCAAAGACAAAACATCCAGACACAAACAGAGTAATGTAGTATATGCAGTTCAATGCAGTGAGGAATGTACAGATCTGCACATGCAGTAGGAGAAACCAAACAACAGCTCCACAAACGCATGACTCAATACAGAAGAGCTACCCCATCAGGACAGGACTCAGCAGTTCATCTCCACCTGAAGGACAAAGGACAACGAAGTCAGGATCCTAGACTGGGAAGCTAATTGGTTTAAATGAGGTGTGAAAGAAGCAGTTTACTGCAAGATTGAACGACCCTCGTTCTCTCTCTCTCACTCTCTCTTAGGTATCCTCGACCTTGGAGCTGTGGTTGCAGATCCACCTAACCTGTCCAGTGCTTTGTCTGCTGCTCCTTGTTGTTATGATCTCTGTTACCTGCTGTTTTTTTCCTCACTCCTCTGTTCACTAGCACCAACCAGTTGAGGAAGATGGCCGTCCACCCCGAGCCTGGTTCTGCTGGAGGTTTCTTCCTCTTAAAGGAAGTTTATCATCTCCACTGTTGCCTAGTGCTTGCTCAAATGGGACTGTTGGGTTTTCTGTTTGATGTTTACATATACACTTATATTTTTGCAAGGTCCTAAACCTTGCAATGTAAAGTGCCCTGAAATGACTTTCGTTATGATTTGGCGCTACACAAATAAAGATGAATTGAATTGATTATACCGCTAATGTTTAAAAATGTTACTTGATGGAGAGTGACACAATAAAATAAATATAAGCATTAAAATAATTATTTAAATAGTCATTAATTCACACATATTTATTAGATATTTAATAAAGTATATTTTTTTCACAGTTTTTTTTTGTAATATATAGTTTATTTTTTTAATGCAACAGATACAATTGGTTACTTAAAAAATAATAAAAATACATTTGTTTTATGATGTGCATCAACGCAGACTGTGAAATAAATAGAAAAATATATTTAAAATATATAAATAAAATAATATATATCCTCAAAAAATATTATAATTCCCATTACAGTAAAATTATACCTCTAAGTGATGTGGTATTAGGTAGGATGTCATTATGGCCCATGCGAGAAGTTATGTGATACTGCTGTTTATGTAACACAAGCCAAACTAGTGTACTGGGAAACTATAGCTGACACCAAAATGTACACGTATAACATAGAACAAAGTTCCCATTATGTCAAAACAGCAGAGGCCAGTAAACACACCCACAATAGAACCTAAATGTCCACATTTTGTTCACTGAAGTCATTGAATTTGTTCATAAAAATCACTTTTATTAAAAAACAAGATTTTAACAAATGTGCATGTATGCCTTCTTCAGGTACATTCAGGACACAGAATTGACAGAATCACCCTTAATTACAATTACAACAGATAATTCCATGAGCCCAGAGTATAAAATGACAGGTTAACATGACATTACTCAAACAATTTTAAAATATAAAATGTTATTATTATGAGGCAGCACTGCATTCAGAACTGACTGATATGTGAAGGCTCTAATAATCCATCCTAACCCTAACCCCCTAACACAGCGGTAATCAGTTAACTGATCATCTGCACTGTTTTTAATCACATATTGTTTTAAACTATGTGAAAATCAGTACATTCTGTTCTTATTTACATTTGACACATTGTCCTAACTTTAGCGATGCAAAGCTCATTCATACATACTCTGATCTTTGGTTACTGATCACACAGCCCCTGTGCTGTAAACCACACCATATGAAATTAATGTCTTAACCTTCTGTCACTCTTTTAGATAAAGCATTGTCTTATTGATGCAGATATTGAACTTGGACATGTGGTACACTATAAAAGCCAACATAGAGAGGCAGAATACGCTGAGGATACCTGCTATAAGTGAAACAACCAGAATGGTTCCGTTCATGTGAGCCTGCTGAGCTCCTGAGAAGGAAGGAAACACAGAGGATCACACTCACAGAGCAGTGCACAGTTTGTACTGGTGTCCAATCCTTAATGGTCACAACATACCTTCAGATATCAACAGGTTGTCTGTAAGGAGAGAAAAGAAACCTCATTTTTCATTCACTCCATTCACTGACTCGTAATGGGGATTAGCAAACATTCTCACCAGTGTCCAGGCGCGTAGTGATGGGGCCAGAGCTGACAGTGGCCGTGTCACTCACTGTGGTGGCCTGTAAGTTGTCGGCTCTGCGGCGCCTCCTCAGCGTGCTGCTGCCGTTACAGCTCTGAAAGGGAAACAGTGATTTGAATTGTTTAGCAGGAATAAATAATACAGCAGTTGAGAAGCTGCACTGAAATGAAGAGGAGCAAGTCACACTAACACCGCAGCTGTCTGTCAGGAAGCTGCTGAGCAGCTGGATCCATAACATGATATTTCTAGTTAGGTCCGGGATTAGGTCTGGATCCTTCCCTAAAGTAAGTTCTTATCTGGCAACGTATTTGCATTTGCAATGTGAAGCAGAATCTGACCTGAACAAGTTCGGGGCAGATGGAGTTCACACACAGCCTGGTGGCACAGTGTATGTAGTAGGTGGAGATGGGAGAGTTTTGGTTTTGGAGAAAGCGGAAAGTTTCAAAGGAGAAGCGCGCTTCCTGCATCTCTCCGTTGACTCCTATTATTGTCTGGCAATCTCTGTCACACCTTGAAGATGACAGAATAAGATTTTTGTGAGTTGTAGTCAAACAAATAGACACTAAACTGTTTGTAAAATAATGGATTAGCATTGTCATCATGTAACCACCATACTAATAAGACTAATAAGTGCTACACACTAATTCCTGCTGATGAGATCAGGGTTTTATGAATGCACTAGCACTACTAGGAGTGGTTCTCATAGAATTCACATTAGAAGTTCAATTAAAAAAAACAACTGAGGTTCTTTCACATTTTCTGGTAGTGCCATGACTTACCCAACAAAGAGATCGTGACATGTGATGTTGAGGGGGAAAGGCGAGGGCGTGGCGTAGCAGCGGTCCAGGAGCACACTGAATCTTCAGGAAGGAGTTCTGCTTAGTTCCCGTGTGCTTCATACCTATTCAGATTACTGGCCGTAGCTGTCGTTATGTTTCAGTATATCTCAGTAGACACAACCAAAAAGTGTGAAGTACCGTTCGGTAAGATTGGAAGCCTTCACTTCTACATAGATCCTGGTCTTTAGCTCCATGCCTCCTGGAGGAATCTGCAGCATGGAGGAATAGTATCTGTCCTAACATGAGAGGAAAAGCATGTTCTGTGTGAATCTGTGTTGGTGCCATATTGCTTTAATAGTTGTTATCTGATGGAGATGATTTCCCTTGATCTATGGTAAGTCATTAAATGATTGATTAGAATATTTGTAACCTCTAGACTGGACTACTGTAATTCAATACTGATAGGATGTCTCAATAACTCACTCAAAAGCCTCCAGTTAATCCAGAATGCTGCAGCCAGAGTTCTGACTAGAATTAACAAGTGAGATCATCTAACTACATTAGCTTCTCTCCATTGGCTCCCTGTTAAATCTAGAATAGAGTTAAAAATCACATATAAAGCACTAAATGATCAGGCCCCAACATATCTTAAAGACCTCATAGAACCTTACTATCCCAGCAGAGCACTTCGCTCTTAGAGTGCTGGTCTACTTGTGGTTCCTAGAGTTTCTAAATGTAGAATGGGAGGCAGAGCCTTTAGTTATCAAGCTCCTCTCCTGTGGAACCAGCTCCCAGTTACAGTTTGGGAGGCAGACACCCTCTCTACCTTTATCATTATACTTATAGCTTTTCTTTTTGATAAAGCTTATAGTTAGAACTCATTTGCATCTTCTCTCTAGTGTAGTTTTGCTTCTTAGTCTTTGCCCCCCCTCTCTCTATACCTTTCTGTAGTGTCCGGTGTGTCCTACCAACCTGCTTAGTGTTCTCCCTGCTGTCCCTTGTTGTTCTCTTTGATTTGCCTGTTGTTCTTTTCTCTCTCCTCTGTCCACTAACCCCAACTGGTCGAGGCAGATGACCACCCACCCTGAGCCTGGTTCTGCTGGAGGTTTCTTATTTTGTATTTACCTATTTTTGTAAGGTCTTAAACCGTACAATGTTAAGTGTCTCTAGATAATGTCTGTTGTGAATTGGCGCTAAATAAATAAAACTCAGTTGAACTGAATTGAACTGGAAAGTATCCTGTTGCCATTTTTGTTTCTATGCTGCTGTGTCACCTCCCTTTCCAACACATTTTTAGACATTTGCTTTTGAGCAATTTTCTGATTTCACCTACCGAGTACAGTCGCATGCTCAGTGCACTGATGAAACTTCCATTATTGTCTCTGACTGCCAGAGTGACCCCGGTCCTGTTGGGCAACAAACACTTTTGTCAGCAGCTGGAAATTCATTCATTCATTTAATATAGGAAAAACTAAAGTGTTCTTCAACCAGGTCATCATTCATTTGATACAGGAAGGAAAACACACCAAGGTGAGATTCAAGACCTGCTGGAGTAACACACACCTTTGAGAACATTGACTGCTGCAAAGGGAGGTGCACATGGTTACTTGATATGGTCTTATGTATAGCTCATTTGTTATCCTTCATCGTGTAGTACATACATAGTTTGTTTAATGCCTGTATCTCTCGTTAAGGTTCAGTGTGATGTGCTTTTAAAAAACTGCACCTTAACTTTTATTTTATGCCACATCTACCACTCTAGTTTGCATTAAAACATTATAACCACATTTCAGAAAAACTTACATTAGACTGAAAATTACACATGGAATGTCTTTGTCTGTGTCTGCTTATTTTAAACGTGACAGTTTGATTTGTGTACTTGATCACCCACACTCTTACTACTGAGCCATGCCAGCAGAGGCTTCACAGATGTGCAGGTTGACTGGAGGACTCAAACCACACGCCTCACCGCCACCTCACCGGAGACAATTAACTTTACAGTAACTGACCAAAAGCAGGTGTGGTGTAGGCAGCTGGTTTATGAAATCACACAGTTAGCTGAATAGACATGACCTGAATCCAGAGAAAGTGATTGTAGACCAAAAACATAATTATGAAGAGGGTACAAGTCGAGGCATGGATACATGGAAGACTGGCTCATGTGTAAATCTGCCTGCCACAGCAACAAGGGGACAACGTCTGCTCAAGGCACTTTACAGAATAATACAGACAACCCAACTGTCCCACTTTTACTTTTAACAAAAGAAACCTTGAACCCCTGTGACCCCCATGAAGTTTAGTCAAGCCTCCCCAGCTGAGATGCCCGAGCCGCTGACATTGGTCCATTCTTTCTTTCAAAAGACACAAGATTCAGCCTCTGAGATGCACTGACCAGTCACAAGGTAACTTTGTGTTCCACTAGGCCTTTGTTTGTTGCCCTGTCCCCAGGGATGTTTTGCATCAAATTGAAAATGAGAAGATATTTAAAATACAAAGAAACTGTTCAGCATTTGATTTGTTTTTTTATTTTCAGTCTAATAAGGTTTTCAAGGATTCTGATTGGAATGATATTGACTTTATTGTTGTTATCCATATCTTTATGTTTAGCACTTACACACTTATCTGAGTGTTGTTAACCAGGTACTGCATTGGGTAGCGGCAGGAGAACTTGTACATCATGTCTCCCTGGTAGGTTATGACTCCTGAGCTGAGGTCATGAGAGGAGATCATGCCTGAGATAGTGATGAACTGGACAGTGGAGAAGTCTGTAAACGCCCCTGTTCCCACCTCATCAGTGACCTTGAGTGAAAAAAAGAGGTTAGGCTTTTGGGATGAGAACCTGTGGTGTGGGTGTTTTCTGGTTAGATCACTTACTGTCAGCTTGCTGGAGCAGGTAGCTATTGCTTGCTCTGTTATCGAGATGTTGAATCTGACAACAGGTGGGTCCACAGTCCATTCGGGTCTCCCTTTACAATTGTCATTGGAATACTGTGAGTTTAGAGCCAGCGTGGACTCGTTGTATCCAAGGAAATAGATAGGACACAGCAGGATCTCAATCACCACTGTCTTAGAGCCACAGAAGACCTGGATGTCTGTGTCAGCTGAAAAGAGGGGGAGAGCAGAAAGAGCATGTGGCAGAAAGAGGAGTTTGACTGGACTGAGGTTTGACAGATTTACATTATGCATTATTCATAAGTCACAAGAGTTATCTGTGGCTCTTCAGAATATAAAAACAGAGAAAAATCTCAGAGTGAGTGAGGCGATGTGATAAAGTGAAGGTGAGCAGGCAGAAAGGCAGCGGGAGATCTTGAATGATTTGCATGATGATTTGTCAGGATCCTCGGATGGAAAGCCGGTAAACCACGCCCTGTGAGCTAGGACTGGGCAATAAAATGATTAGGAACTATGATCTATGTTCTGAGGCACAACACAAAAAGACAACAATAATTAGTATTGTGTCACATTGAACCAATCATGTGGCTGAAATAGAATCAATAGAGTCAATCTAGATTGACAGGTCAGGGTTAGGGAACCCTGTCCCCAGAAAGCAGATTAGCAGCACTGCTAATTGCCACTAATTTTTTTATGTATTTGACGGAATTCCTTTAAATCTCTGTCACTTTGGACTTAAGGATGAACTGAGGTCACAAGACTCGCAAGACTTTACCGCTACAGGACCAAGCGTGCGGTCCTCTCAAAGCAACCAATGTGATCCCTGCACAACAACAACAGAGCAAGGCGTCCCATCTAGCTGCAAGAGTGAGCGTAGAGATAAAGGTGCTACTTAGCACAACGGGTTTTACTGACCTGGCTCTCTGTATGTGGGGTGTCCGATGCAGCCATTTTCAGCCCGGGTGAGAAGGAAGGTGGCAAATACATATGAAAGAAGCATCCGTAGCTTTGTTCTGGTGACAGAAATCAGAAGGGCACATTCACTTCACTCAAATCATCTGTGATATGTTATATATGATATCCTTACATGTGAAAACATGCACCACTGCTTCAGCTTCATTGATTTATTCAAAATCACGCTGTGAGTTGTTCTTTTTTTTCCAAAAATAAATTATGTGATTTTGACAAAACCTTAACTTAGAGGGGCAGCACCTGCTCGTTTTAACTGCTAACAACTCATTAGACAAATGACTGGAAACCACTAGTTAAAATTTTAGCAATACATTTAATCATAATCTGAAACTTAGATGACAGAGAGAAGGTGTAGAAATCCCAGGACAGTAGTTGTGTTATGTGACGTATCTAATATAATAAATCAATAACCATGTTCACATACAAAATTCTGCACCAGCCTTATAAATAAATAGAATGCAATAAATGATTATTAACTTTAGCAGTAACAATCACTAGCAGCTCAAAATATATATGTTTGTGTCAAACAGGTCAGGTATTCTCTGTGTACTGTAGGTTCACAGGTATAGGTGCAGTGGTGGAAGAGGTATTCAGAAAAGATCCTGCATTCAAAATAAATGAAGAAAAGTTTTCTTCTTGCAGAATGACTTATTTCACATCAGTGAATAAGATGTTATCACTTTAATGTTGCAGCTGCTTAAGATTTAAAACCTTATTCACTGTTATGATTTTCACCATTTTAAAGTCTTACACACGTACTGTATCTTCTACAAGGCTGTATGACTGATCAGATTAATCAGATTCTGAAGCGGAGTCACAGGTAGTAACTATAGTTCTGAAACAAATAGCAATAAGTACAAATACTGATAATGTACCTAGTTACTTCCCCACTGCTGATGTGAATTTATTATTAGAATACCTATAACATTTAAATGTGTTATTTATATTAATAATCCATTTGACTTAGCAATAAAGCCACTGTGTCACTGTGCATGAAAATATCATACAAATGAAACTGACGTGTGACAGCAGAGCTGTAAGCTGATATCTTTCTTAAATTTAGGAAAGATATCAAAATGTGATGACAGCAGTGCAGTGAATCCCAGCGGAAGTTCTAAGTGTTAGATAAAACAAGATCAAAAAACAACACACTAAGTAAAGTTCTTTCCTACCTCGTGAGTCTGACCATGGTGTTCTGCCCTGCTCAACTGTGTCTGCTCTTAACTGCATGACACCATTTATACTGGCCTCCTTTCCAGCCAACGAGAGTCCACGGGAAGTCCACTGAGAAGAAAAGAGAGCAACAGAAGCTGGATCAACCAGCGGATCATCTGACACACGTGAAACAATTGGTGAGACTGCAGAGTGTCTTTTGTCTGCTGGATCCACATATCAACTTGTTATAAATGTAACTTTAAGAAAAGATCTGCAGGATATTACCAAAGCAAATGTTAATCACTGCAACTCTGTTTACGCAGAACTCAACTGCACTTCACTAAAGTGCTGCTTTTAGTCACATTCTCCTGCTTGTGCCTCGGGCAAGAAGAAACAAGGTTTCCTACCACATCATGTCAGAGTGAAAGGCACGCCCTGCCAAACAAAACCTCCTGAAGCTGTCACCTGAACCACAAATCCCACTCAGATCTCCTCCCGGAACCATGAGACCCGACCTGAACAATGGAGTGGAGATGAGCTTACAAAGAACTAAGAATTACCTTGATGTCTTGTTTGTCCTATGCGGTGAGTGCAGGTGTATGTAACCTTTACTGTACATCTAAACTCTAAATATATATTGTTTGCTTGTGCATGTTTGTACATGCTGAAACAAAATAAGCTAGGCTAATGTTTCCATTGCCTCAGGCTAAAACATCATTAACTCCTAATTGAAGCTGCTAGTCTTGAGCAGTAAGAGGATCTGTTTTTTGATGAACATTAGCCATCAGTTTGCCCACTTTCTCAATCATTTGACTAAGCTTTATTGAAGACAGTGAACAATCCCTGAAATGAAATCCATCGCATTATGTTTACTACTTGCCACATAAAGACATGAACAGTAGGGAGCTCTGCCTCCCTTTCTACATTTAGAAACTCTAGGAACCATAAGTAGACCAGTACTCTGAGAGCGAAGTGCTCTGCTGGGATAATAAGGTTCTATGAGGTCTTTAAGATATGTTGGGGCCTGATCATTTA
>JAUMTR010000006.1:511010-531971 GCA_032270685.1 Microctenopoma stevenorrisi | reverse complement strand
TGGGAGGCAGAGCATTCAGCTATCAAGCTCCTCTCCTGTGGAACCAGCTCCCAGTTAAAGTTCGGGAGGCAGACACCTTTAAAATTAGCCTTAAAACTTTCCTTTTTGATAAAGCTTATAGTTAGAGGTGGATCAGGTGACTGAACCATCTCTTAGTTAAGCTTTCATAGGTTTAGTCTACTGGGGGACTCCATATCACACTGAGCTCCTCTCCTCCTTCTCCGTCCACTTCACCGACATTGTTTCTTTTCTCTCCCCTAGTTGTGCTTCGTCCTCTCTCTCTCTCTTTCTATCTCTCGTTCAGGTGTCCTCGACCTTGGAGCTGTGGTTGCTGGTCCTACCAACCTGCCAGTGTTTCGTCTACTGCTCCTTGTTGTTGTTGTGATCTGTGTTACCTGCTGTTTTACCTCTTTTCTCTCTCCTCTGTCCACCCTGAGTCTGGTTCTGCTGGAGGTTTCTTCCTCTCCACTGTTGCTCAAGTGGGACTGTTGGGTTTTCTCTGTATATATTGATATATTGTGTAAGGTCTTAAACCTTACACTGTAAAGTGCCTTGAGATAACTTTTGTTGTAAAATGGCGCTATATAAATAAAATTGAATTGAATAGAGTAGTCCAGTAGGGATGGGGTCTAAAAGACAGGTAGTTGATTCAGATGAATTAATTATTGAGATTAACTCTGCATGATTTACAGGAAGGAAGGATTCTAAATAAGACTGAGGTGTGGCAGACACATCTAGAGCTGCTGGACACAAACAACTGTCCATACCAGTTGCAGGGGGGGGTCTGATAAATTTTATCTCTGATATTTATGATTTTATTTGTAAAGAAGTTCATAAGGTCATTAATGCTAAGATGTAAAGGAATACTCGGTTCAACAGAGCTTTGACTCTTTGTCAGCCTGGCAACAGTGCTGAAAAGAAACCTGTTCTTATTTTTCTTATTAGGGAGGAATAATAGGGCTTTTTTGTACGTTAAACTATTTAATAAACAATCTTTCCAGGCTAAGCGATATTCGTATGAATTTTTGGAGCACCACCTCCTTTCCAGCCTTTGTGTTGTCATCTTTAAGCTACGGATTTGTGAGTTATACCAAGGAGCCAACTTCTGATTAACAACATAAATAAATCTAATAAATACAGGTGATTTTCTGATTACAATTTTTTAACTTTGATTCAGTGTTGACCGCATGATCATGTGCACACAAGCAGACTTTCTGCCTGTTTTTGAGCCTCCATTCGGCCTTAAGATAAAAAAAAAGACACACTAAAAACCAAAACAAATCTTTATTATCAGTTTAGAAACACTTTTTTCAGTTCAACCTTCAACCTAATTCAAATGCAGTGCAACAAACGCAGAAGCACACAGGCAAAGACCTACCCGCCACAGGGCATGTTGAAAGGACAGTGTTGAGGACATGTTGAGCCAGCACAACACCTCTGCTCTAGGATACTGTCTACACATACTATGAGTTTGTCTGCTGTCGCTGAAACACAGTCAAGCAGTTCTTTGAAGGATTAGTAGACAAACTAATTTAGGACATGTTTGTTCACCCAGAGAAAACAGAAAAAACATGGGAGGCAGATTTGTAAATTGACACTTCTTCAGCAACCGAGTTAAACAACCAGTTCAGTGCTACGTGATGGAGTCAAGCATGTGCTTCTTTTCGGATTCTGTTCAGCAAATCAGAAGAGGAGGAAAAGGAAATGCTGGTGTTCTAGATACTGGACGTTTGCCTGTAAACAAGTCCCATCACATAGGCTACTGCCCTAAGATGAAGATGTGAGTGACATATCACAGTCAGTAGTTCAGGTCGCTCCACACTGTGTAGCTGTATTAGTAGAATTTAGTTTAACCAGTTTTTCTAAAACGCAGGTCAGTGAGTAGAGATTCACTTTGTCTCGTGAGCCATGCTAACACGTAAACCGTTCAGAAGAGGACAGAGTCACCATATTAAAGATGCTTTCTGTTCAACTCATTCATCTTCCAGTACAGTTGGAAATAAACTGAATGAGAAACATTCGTGGCAGTATAAAGTCACAGCTGGAGCAAAAGACGTGACCGCCCTGCTGTGACAACCATGCAAACAGTGCAGGCGTTGGGACAGTTGGAGTTACAGTGCAGAGGGCAGCAGGAAATGGAAGGTTCAACATAAACCACAATCTAACAGCACTCATCAATGAGATGTCTGCTGAGCAGAGCCTCCTTCTCCTGAATCAGAAGCTCTGTTAGTTGTGAGGAGGGATTTGGCCTAAACCTTGTGTCCATCAATACAGACACAGTCCTAGGATTTTTTTTTTTGAGACGAAAAGCACATGGGGTGAAGGAGGAATGAGACTAGAGATCTTCAGTCCTTGTCCAATCAGCTTCCAGCCGTTCAACAAACGAAGGAGTAAAGACAAAACAAAGAAAATATCCAATGGGAAAGAAAAGAAACAAGAGGGAACTTGTCAATAAATATAGTGATTTTTCTGCCCGGTTCCAGCTGTTGTTATAATTCATCCTCAATGTGGTTTTCAGATGGACCCTTTTCCACTGGTCCTGGAAATGAGCACAGATAGGTGGACATGAACATTAGACAGACTTACACTAGCTCTGTTCATCACACACACACACACACACACACACACACACACACACGCTGATTTCATACATTCACCCACAGAAGGCTGTTGCTATGATACAGCCTGTCAGCTGGCATTTGGTGATGCAGTGGCTGGAGGTAAAGACCTGTCTCACATGCTGTTTTCATGTCCACATACCAGACGAATCGGAGCACAGTCATTTAACTTCTTGCTCCTCGGCTGAGAATAAAATTGATGTACCTCATCACGAGGATGCGGACGTCTATAAATAACTTGGTGTTACGGTTGGTTTTAACTTCTGGTACAATACATTTCCAGCATTTCATCATCCTTTAATAAAACTGTGGCTCTGTGCATCTATGGTCGTCACGGTGAATCGTGTCAGAGCTTCACTGATGCTCACCCTGCTCAGCTTTCCCTCTATCTCAGGGTTAATCAGCTCAGCGCTCAGAAATAACATGCTTATTTGATTTTTCCCACTTAACAAAACTTGGTAACGTATAGTCCCGATGATCTAACGTGTCAGTGGTTAAGTGTTGTACTATGAGTGGCGGCAGAACCTCCTTTAATTTAATTGTGGTGTTAGCAGCAACAGGTGAAGCACACCAACCTGTACTCGTTTCTTCTATGGGCTGCGATTGGCTGTCTGTCTCAACGGGGGTCTCCACGGTGGGTGGGGCCTCATTCTGCGGCACCTCCTCTGGGCTTTCTGTGTTTGAAAACAAAAATCCACAACTGTTACCTCAGCCTTAGTTCAGCTCTAAATTTCTTTGTATTAAAAGTATTAACAGTTGTGTTTGTGTGACCCACCGCTCTTTGAGTCTGTGCTCGCCTCTGTGGGAGGGATGACTTTCTCCTCAGCTGTGTTATTGGCCTTGCTGCTTTTATCTGAGCTGGTGCTGTTCTTGGCTTTGGCTTTAGCCTTCGGCTTGGCAAACTTGGCCTTGTTGAGGAGGTAGTTGACCTCTCGATCCAGCAGAGCCAGCTTGGACTCGATGTCTTTGGACAGCAGGATGGGACGCTCTTTGGTAGAGCGTTTCTCCTGCTCTGCTACTGTGTCATTCTTCCACGTCTAGAGGAAACAGAGGATTTTGCACATGAAGAGCAGTTTGTCATTTAGGTGACCATGCTGCTGCTAACAGGATGTCAGTGTTAATGACGCAACTAACCGTTGTTTCATTGATGACTTTTTCCAACACGTTCAGCTCAACCTCTGTGAAGATCTGGTCATCTTCTGGAATGAGCTTGGCACTCCTTTAAAAGAATTATTGTAGTATCATCATCTGCATGTGCTGTGCACGTTGTTCTTTACACATTCGAGAAGGATTAATCCCAGGTATTGTTACATGCTCGAACACTCACCTCAGGAAGAAGCTGGAGGTGTTGAGCATGCTGTCCAGAGCGGCCAGGCGGTCCGGCCACTTGCGTCGCTCGTCCACTCTGAAAAACATGTCCTTGCACAGGCTCCTCAGCTCAGACAACTTCTCTTTGAGCTGCTTGGTGGAAGCCGAGTAGCCCTCCTCATCCATCCACTCGGACGCCTCTCTCAGTTTGGTGGAGATTTGCTCCTTCTCCTCCTCAGACAACACCAGCTCATAATCCTCCTGGTACAATTTGTCCTGAGGAAATCAACATTAGTATAGTGAGTTTCGTGTGTTACATGAGGTCTTCTTTCTCAGACAACACTGGTTGTATACTAAATGCTTTGATCCCTTCACTGGAAACTAAAGAGCTTGCTTGGCCTCTGCTTACCTGCGTCTCAAAGATAAAAGCTTCCAGACTGTTAAGATTCTTCTCTCTTTCCTGTTTGGCCAGGTCCCTGTCCGTCAGATCTTGCAACCTGAATATTTAAGACTTGTTTAAGCCAACAGAGGCAACAGAGAACAGAGAGAGCACAAGATGGAGAGGAACTCAAAGACTGCCTTACTTCTTTTTTGAGGAGATAACATCATCTGCAGTGGGATCAAGGATGTCTCTGATGACTAGTTTCACTGCGATGTCTTCAGAGATCTTGCTCTTTTTCTGAGGTTTTTCCTTCTTCTCCACATCCTTCTCAGCCGTAGCAGATTTCTCTTCATCCTTTTCCTCCTACATAAGCAGAGACTGTTACAGTGAATAACTCTGGTCTGTTGGTGATGTGAGATTACACGTGATGGATC
This sequence comes from Microctenopoma stevenorrisi, assembly GCA_032270685.1. Lineage (NCBI taxonomy): Eukaryota > Metazoa > Chordata > Actinopteri > Anabantiformes > Anabantidae > Microctenopoma > Microctenopoma stevenorrisi. The sequence continues at coordinate 527,229 of JAUMTR010000006.1, read as the reverse complement.
TTACCTTGACATCAGCCTTGCTGGCTGCCTCCTCTTCCTCTGTCTTCCCCTCACTTTTATCTTCACCCGCACTTTTCTGTGAATCGTCCTGCGTCTCTTTGGCAGCCTCATCCTTGGGGGTTTCAGCCTTGTCTTCTTTTCCAGACTCCGGAGGCACTTCCTCCTCATCCTAGGACAAGACATAAATCAGGACACATTGTAAGCTACAATCTCAGGTCAGACAAGCGGGATCAAGTTCTCATGATGCTTCTGTGCATTTAGTTTCATCAGTTAGTTTTGAAACCGCTGAGCAAAATCTAACTCCTATAGACTTCGCTTTATGTATTTTATGTGGAGTATTACTTCACAAACACGTGTGACGTGTATGTGTAACATGAACTTACATGGACAGGTTCAGTGACATTGGGGGCAGGCTCCGAGGATCCACCTCCAAACAAAGTGGAAATCGTGTTCCCCAGTTCTGAAAGAAAAGTGGCGGCTCAGCTATAGAAGTAGGGGTAAAAGTAACCCGACATCTCCCACATAAACACGCTCACCAACCATTCTGCTGCATGTGCTCCTTTTATCTGTGTTTTCATACGATTAAATGAAAGTAAACACATGTGTGCATGACATTACAATCTGGCTTCTTATCCTGCTGCAGGGCTTTAATGAATTGAAGAAGGATTTCACTTCAGACAACAGACTCGTAAGAATCACACCGTTTATAGTGTGATTCAAAAAGCGTTGAGTTTGCTCTTGTTGTTCATTGATCTGAATGAACCACCCATGCAGTGCACTGGGAACAGAGACAGACAACAAGCGTAGGTTCTAAAATAGTTGGTAATAAAACCTACTAGTCAAAGTTGACTCCTCTTCTTTCTCCTCCACAATGGTTTCAAATACAGTCTCCACCTAGGGATGAAAATGACAATGAAACACTAACGTCAAAAAACAAATATTGTGATTTTGATGTGAGTAATCTTCTTAGGTTAAGCACAAGTTCTTGGAATTAACCGAGCTTGGGCTTTGACTTCAATAAGCCTCACTGAGCACCATGACAACCAACTGACACAATCCAAGTGCAATGCAATGTTTAAACAACACAGAAGGGTTTAACCATTATCCACGTCCTGAGTTTCCCTGTTGTTCGCGTTTGTTCGGTCTGAATGTTTGACATACTGGTTTAATGGTTTGAATGCTTGTCAAGAAACTGACCCGATCCAGCAGAAGCACTCCGCTTTCGTCCATGTTGAAATGGGCTTTGATGCCTTTGGACTCTGCATCTAGATGCTTCTGAAAGCTGCTGCCCACTCCAGACAGTTTGACTGTGGTAAGGTTCAGGGAGCCAAACACACTGCAGCAAGAGAACAGGGCTCACATTCACATACAGTTAAGTACAGGATCAGTAGATCAGTTTTCTGTGTCATGAATGGCTGAACTGATTCAGAGTCTGCTTCCCAACCTGAGATCCTCCTGACTCAGGAAGCTGAGGTCGCCGTAGTTGATGTCGAAATCAAAGTCATCGCTGTAGCGGTTAAACGTAATGACCTTGCGCTGGGGGTAGGGCGCCATCCTCTGGAAAAGTATCCGCTTGTTGTGTTTGACAGTTTTGATTCCATCCTCCTCCATCTCACGGGTAAACTCCACCTGAGGGAATCATATAATGTGTCAGGTTTAACATTACAACTGGTGTCTTGCTTTGGACACAAATCATCATGAATCTGGGGAGTGCTGATACAATCCAAGTTGCCACAGGTCTGCCTACCAACCTATCAGTAAAGCGGCACCGACCTGAATGGGGAAGACGGCTGCATCACGAACCAAGAAAGGTTTGACCTTGAAGGCCTTGCTGAGGGCAGCAGCCTGGTACACGGCACCCATGGCTGCAGCCTCATCTGCATTGATGTTCTTCCCCAGCTCCTCTCTGCAAGAAAAGAAAAGCAGGTCAAAGGACAAGACTATTTAACAGTTAAAGATGTGGAAGAATGATTTACATGTGACAGTTAATCATATCAGAGCAACATCTCTGTGGTTGGCACTTACTTCCCCACAGCTTTGACAAGTACTTCCTGAACCTTGGGCACACGTGTGGAACCCCCCACCAAAATCACCTGCTCAATGTCGTCCTGTTGATAGAAATATCACACCTCAGATTCGGCACAAACATCCACTGGAGATATGCGACGAGAATACTGACCAGCTTCATCTCTGCAGCAGTGAGGGCATCCTGTACTGGGTGGGGCACTCTTTCAAAAAGATCAGCACACAGCTGTTCAAACTCAGCCCTGGTCACCTTAGCTTTGAAGTCAATGTCTTCCATTAAACCTTCCACCTGATGGAACACATTCATCACTGAAATGGTGCTACACCAGTCAACAGGTCTGATTATCTCGACAGAAGCGTTTTTCATTTTAACAACTGAACAGGTCACACAACATCACTGTTTCATACAGTCTGTCACCAGGAGGACAGACAGGTCGCTGGACTCACCTGGGCCATGAAGTCTACGTTTGCACTGAGCACAGTTTTGAGCCTCTGAGCCTCTTTGAGGAGCTTGGCCATGGCCCGGTGGTTCTCCCTCACGTTGTTCTTGGTCTTCTTCTGCTCGTTGAACAGTTTGGCCAGGTGGTCCCGAAGACGCAGGTCCATCTCAAAGCCCCCCAGTCCACGGTCGAACCTAGAGCCAGAATGTAATTAAGCTCCAGTTAGTGAGTACACCTGGGACATCCGCTTACGGCTAACTGCTGAACAAACAGAGAAAACCAGAGTGGGACTCCTGAAGATGGGAGGGGGCACACAGGCCAGCAGAGGTCAGCAGTGTAGTTCTGCTGCTTAGAAGAAGTAGTGACTGAACCACAAAACCATTACGATCCACAATCAGGTGGCCTTGGTATAGTTGGTGTATCTACCTATATCGATCATAAACACACAGTGGTATCTACGTTATAGCCATATGCTGCTTTATATCTATTAAGTTTATAGTTTTAGACCGTATCTAGTAGCCTTCTTGACTTTGACCTAGTCTTCCCATTTTTGCTTTTTTTATTACCGTTTTCTGTTTCTTGATATAACTAAGTCGGTGCTCTGCCGCTAGAAACGGAATTTCCCAGAGGAACCTTTCCCGAGGGATAAATAAAGTTCTATCTGATCTGATCTCATCTGGTTATTGATTTGGCTTCATGCTTGATGTTTGTGTTTCAGAAGAAGGATTGGTGGGTAGCAGACATTTTAGTGATGCAGACAATATGATGTATAATACATTTGATTATACATTAACTGATTATAGTCACCATGGTAACCCATACTACACAACTCACATGCTCCACAGCTGCCCAGCTTCAGAGGATGAGATTAAATGTGTCTTACCCACACAACTAATTTAGTCTTTCCCCTAATCTGTAAACCACTTTCAATTTTATATTTAACGTTCCACAAACCACAGCTGGCACAGTGACACAGCAAAGCACAGACAAAGCTCTGTGCCGTGGGGACGGGTCTGTACCGTCAGACATCTGACTTAAGCTGCGCTGCGTGTTGTGTTTGAGACTTGCCCTCGAAGCATCTTCCTGTTTTCTGAGGTTCAGACAGGAAGAAGAGGCCAAGACAGAAAAAAATAGACCCTGCTGTCTTATCATCCAGTTCCACTGACTACACTGATCAGAGCAAATGATTTCATCAGTGATGAAATCAGAGTCCTGCCTTAAGCAACGTAGTTCAATACCGTTATATATACCAGCCACCCAATCACATGCACCTCCTGCCAAATAACCATAGAAAGACTGGAGGAGCACTTCTAGTTTTGCTTTCTAATAGGTCACATCACAGCCTCATACTGAGAGGTCGTCATTCTGTTGCATCAAGACTTTCTGGACTCACCCAACACCTCGGATCTGTAACTGCGGCTGAGTGCCAGACTCCTTGGTTTTGACTGTCTGATACGTGACGATAGTGGCAGTAGTGCTGCCCGAGCCCATGTCATAGAACATGACATTCTGAAAGGGAGGAGGATCAGATGTTCAGTAACTCTGTAGTCACTTATATGTACAGCTAGTTTCCCCACTTAATTATGATGATGACAGTACGAGGATTAAACTGAGCCTGTACCTTAGGTGTGCTGTCGATATCCTTTCTCCTGAAAACCCCATAGTTTACAGCAACCGCTGTGTTGTCATTGATCAGCTGGAGGACCTTTAGACCTGCCATCTGTGCAGCCTGCAGGACTGCCCTGCGCTCTGCCTGGTTGAAAAAGGCTGGGACGGTGATCACTGCATCTTTGATTGGTTGTTCTGGGAGGTGCAGACATTAGGAGGAGGGAAATTAATGATATGTACATGACATACTCAAAATGTCATACATGAATGCAACATCTCCCTGGAGAAAACTGACCTGCAAAGTCCTGAGCCAGCAAGCGAGAATAATTAAGTAACATGCCGAGCAGCTCCTCAGCTGTGTACTGCATTTCACTGGCACAGAGAAAATCAGGATCATCATAAGCACTACGACTCAAAGGACAAATAAAGGCATATTGTGCAGGAACTTAAAAGGTGAAGCAGGACAGGAATAGAGACTCACTCTGAGTTTTTAAAATAAACTGTGCCTCTCACTGCATCTTCCTGGAGCTGGTGCTCAGGGAAACGTTTCTGATAGAGCGCCACCTGGGGGTTACCATGCTTTTTACCCAAGAGGCTTTGGAGGTGTCTATAAACAGTTTTGGGGTTCTTCACAGACTGAAAAGTGAATAATATGTCATCAGTAATTGTACAGGTATATTATTATTGTAACATGATTTGAATGTTTGAGCTACATTTTATATCACATCAAGCTTCTTTTTTTGGTTTAGTCGAACTCAATTCAGGAAATAGTCATACCACGCCGAGTGCGCTGTCTCCGAAAAGTCTTTCATTTTCCTTGAGACAAACAGCCACAGGTGTTTTCCTCCTCGATTCCCTGAGGAAAAGACGACAGAGACATCAACACAAAATCATTTCATGCCGTCTTCATCATATCATCTCTCACTTTTGAACTTTGGCTGCCATTAAAAGACAGGACATCATTTCATGCGTGTCCTAAAATCTAAAGTCAAATGTTCACGAGAACTCAGAAACAGATCAGACTTGCATCTATTAGTGGAATCTCTCATCCCACTTCAGTGCTCATATAGGCCCAACTGTTTACAGACAGACCTCATAAACTGTGAACCCATCTTTTATTTAACCTTTTCCCCCAGTTACATGTCATCTGACAGTCACAGTGACTGCGCCAGGATGAGATCACACACACTCAGTTATGCTTACTTGTTGAGAACAATCTCCATCGGCACACCGGGTTTTACTATCGCCATCTTCATCCACTCACTGCCCAGGTCTAAGGACATGACAGCTACGGTCGCTGCAAACAAAGACATACAGACTCTTAGCAGCAGGAGATTTCAGTGCTTCCTGTTCGAAAAGCCTCAATAGGTTTATGAATCATATTACCTGTGTGACAGGGCAACATCGCCAGGACAAGGGCGAACAGAGTGACCACGGGCAGCTTCCTCGCTCCCATGATAAGCTACAAAGAGGAACGAATCAAATGTTTATGTAAAAACATCACAATATACTGATTTAATTTTTACAGGCTCTTTCTTGTTTCAGCCTGGTCCGGTGCATCAAAAGGTAACTTCATCACACACCCTCAGCATCACCAAATGCTCTGTATCTTTGTTCATCCACCTGTCCTTCAGAGATGCTTTACAGTCACTCTGTGGAGCATCTCTATAGGACAACCCCCACTTACACAAAGAACCTGATAATCTCCCACCTGCTCTTTTTGATGCATGGACACTAAACGGCTACTTCATTAATCCACACTGTTGTGGCTGCCATATCTTTTCTTCCCTATTGATGATGATGCAACAATCTAGAGTTACATGATAAGACCTCAGCTCCTTTTTATATCTACTGTAAGTTGTTTAATGTGACTGTAAGCAGACCTGTGTACCAAGACCAACTGCTGCCACAGCCTCTGACCAAGCATATGCCAAACATGCACCTCACCTGATCCCACTTGCACACGCGAACACAGCTTCCAAACACGTGGCATTGATTGCTATTGTTAAGCGTTGATGTTGGTCAAAGCTTTAATATCTAACAGGTATATAATTGTAAATTTCACCTACAGCGGTTCAGAAGTGGTCTTGGGTCAGAGCTTAAAACCGACAGTGAAACATGATCGAGCAGAGCAGTCTTTGTGTTCAAGAGAAAGAACCGGCAGTCTACGTACATAGTAACTTCTAGCCGGTGGGGTTGTGACGCATGAAATGCAAAATGGATGATGAACTTAAACAGTAATGGTTAAGTAAAAACTAACAACGCACACTTTAGTGAACCGACGAGCCAGAGAACAAGTTGTTCATGTGTACCATACAGCTAGATAACACACATACATTTACTGGTGGTCGTCTAACAATATGCGTCTAGTATAGTACCTGCACATATCCAAGTGAAATGCTAGCACTTTTACTCTAGGATAAACAGCATGAGCACAAGTTGACAGTTAGCGTTGCTCTTAGCTAGCACACTGTGTGACAAGCATCAATAAGAAGCATGACTGACACACTGCTGCGAGCATGAACATACCTTCCTCAGGTGGCGCCGCTTACAGTGTGACGGAAATACAAACTGGCTGTGCTTTCCGGGCAGCTTCGGAGACAAAATTTCCCCCTGTTTCTCCTTTGATTCGGAGCCCTTCGTTGTCACGCTTGGTACTTTTGAGTTCCCTTTATCACCGGCTTGCTCTCGGCTGTCGGGCCCCGAACGCGGCGTCACCTCATTGGATCCGCACGAGCCGCTGCTGGGAGAATAACTGACGTCAAGCTGACTGTCGCGAAACATACTCTTTCCGGTTAAACTTTCACAACAAAACATACCGTACACTAACTGCTACTGACATTTGTTTGTTTTACTTTGTTTGTTAGATTATATTATTTGTTTATACGGAATAATAAAAAATAAGGATACGTATAAATAGGAATATCTGTAATAGTGCAATGTATCTATAAATAATAATTGCTGTTAATGACATTGAACGTTTTCTTGCATATCAACAGAGACACAAACAGATATACAGACAGGCGGTGTTAGCGCGCTGCTCTAGTCGTTTTACACCTACAGCGAAATAGGGAGTAAACGACAATTATTTCTCAAAGTAGCAGGCTATGGGTGCGCTCTTGTTTTGGTGTTTTGAAAGTAACACTTCCTTGTGTCCGGTACTTATCTTCACTTGCCTTGACGCCGGCTGCAACAACAAGAAATGGTCCTGAACTAGAGGCCGACCACCTCGCTCCACGCACTGCTCCGTGATTGGTCCACGTGAATTGAAGGACATCGAAAACACACATCCGGCTATATCTAATTGGTCCACGTCCAGATAGTGGGCGTTCATGGGAATGACGACATATCGATGTAACGTCTCAGCAACATACACACATGGTGTTTAAAATTAATTAATTTAGTTAATTGTTTGAGTCGCAACTAAAAGATAAATATTATATTAGTTGTTCACTCTAAAAACAGTAATTTTATTTTAATTCAAATGTCCTAATTTTTAAAGCCTCTTTTCTGGCTTGAGCACAGGTTTACTGCAAACCAACATTTCTCCAACAACATTAAAACTGTATTAGATTAAGTAAGAGAGATGCTTTCACTTTCCAGTGATTAAAAGTATTAAAAGTAATTTTCAAGAGTCATTTGTCTTAAAATCATTGCAGTGTCTGGTGGATTTGGCTTTAGCCACTCAGGTCCATTTCTCCTTGTGGCCCAAAAAGTAATATTCCCATACACTACAGTAAGAAAAGGGGTGTCTAGTCAATGGTTGACATAACGTCTCCAAATACAAATGCCATCATTTAGTGGGATGCTTCTGGTTCCACAATGAGGAAGCTTTTTTTGGTTTACAGATTACAGATTACTAATCAGAATCAGAAATACTTCCTTGAGAAAATTATGATGTCTCAATTGCTCCTGATAGTGAGAAGAGTAAAAGTAAGAGAGACATCAAGATAACATATTAAAAAAAAGAAAACACAACACAAGAGGTAACATAATAAGACGTTCACTGGCATGAGTCACTGCAGGCTGTATGAGTAGTCATCCTGTGAAGTCATGCAGAGTGGCATTAGTGACCCTTCAGATGGAGCAGTTGTACAGTGAGATAGCCACAGGAAGAAAAAAGGTTTCCTTTGACGTACCGTTGTGCATCTTGGTGCTCTCAGTCTTTCACTGAACATGCTCCTATAACTGGCCAAAACAGCAGTAGGTGAAAATTATTGTCCTTAATTTTGACAACATACCCCTCTTTGACACAAGAGTCCAGTTCCATCCCCACCAAGTCACTGGCTTTGCGAATCAGCTTAATAAGTCTGTTAGCTTACAACCCTTAGCCTGCTGACCCAGCAGGAACAGCATAAAGGATGGTACGGGCCACAACTGACTCATAGAAAATCCTAACCATTGTTCTACAGATATTGAATGACCTGAGCCTCAAGAAGAGACGACTCTGGCCCTTCGTGTACAAGGCATTTGTGATTTTAACACAGTCCAGTTTATTGTCAATGTATACTCCTAGGTATTTGTAGTCCTCCACAATGTCCACATCACCTCCTTGGAAGGAGACAGTGGTCACAGGTGTCACAGAACTCCTGAAGTCCACAATCAGCTCTTTTGTTTTTGCCACATTGAGTTGAAAATAGTTCAGTTTGCACCAGATGACAAAGGTGTCCACTGTGGTCCCGTGCTCCCCAGCTGGTCTAGGTGAGTGTAGATGCAATTGAGCAGGAAAATGATGGTGTGGTCTGACCATGAGTCGTAGCTGATCAAGAATGAGTCTTCATGGCAGGAGAAGTCAGTGCCACAGGCCCGTAATCCTTGGGGCCACTGGGACGTGGCTTATTGGCTTCAAGAAGAAGGCATGATGTCCTCTACAGTACTGAGACACTCTGCAGACTCAGGCCTTGTTAAAGATTTTATGGAAGTTGGGGTGCACATGCCTTGAGGACATGGGGACTCGACACGAGCCCACCCGGTTCAGCAGACTTGCCTGAGTGGAGTTTCCTCAGCTGTCTCTGAACCTCATCGGGAGGGAGGGTGATAGGTGGTGGTGGTGGTGGGGGGGGTTGTCAGGACATTCATGAGCTCTGATAGAGAGAGCTTTAAGTTACTTAATATATTTCTTACAGTGTGGTGAAAAAGTACTCTCCCCATCCTTAATTGTTTTTTGCCTATGTCACACAAATTACCCAACAATAATAAGTAAAGAGAAAAAGTGATTTTTATTTATCAAGGAAGAAAAATTATTCACACCCTGGCCTTATATGACAATGTACTCATTAAGGACTTGCATTTTCACTAGCCACACTGCGGCCTGATTACTGCCAAACGTATTGCAGACCAATTGAAGTAGGCCAAAAGATCCGGAAGATGAATGTTCAGTGTGTGACCGGGTGTTTTGCTCAAGGACACACCTGGTAGGGGGTAAACTAAGAGTCAGATAGGGTTTTGAACCGGCAACCTTCTGAATCCCAGTCTCATGTGTAACCCATTGAGCTACCAGGCCGCATTTAGTGTTTACTCTGTTTATCTGTGACTAATGTTTACATTTGTTTAACGACCTGAATCACTTAAGTGTGAAAAATATACAAATACAAAAAAATCAGAGAGCAGATACTTTTTTACAGCACTGTAACTTCCAAATGTTCTGAAAAGAATTAAACAGAGTCACTAGCCTCATGTAGAAGAAGCATCAATCAGCATTTCTGGAAAATACGAAGAAATCCAGAGAACCATGTGATGCCAAAACGTCAGCTTTCAGAAATAATCAACATCATATGAGAGGAGGGAGAGGACACACTGCAAAAGCAACAATGCTACAGAAGCACAAACCATTTCATTTATTCACAAATGTAATTGAATTTAATTTTAAAGTTAGAGAGTCAGACATTACGTTATTAATGACAGATAAACCTTTATGTGCAAGATTACATCACGTAAAGACAATAATGAAACACAGACAAGTAAAGTTCTTCAGGTGTGATACAGCACGGTTTTAAGACATAAGGTACATTTATACAGTCCTCAGGAAATCACGACTCGCATGAGGAACACAGTTCTGCACAGGTGTCCACCAGTACTAAAAGCAGGCAGCTACATTCGCTGCTAAATAAAGTGGCACTGCATGCAAAGCATTTGGTTGAACCTGGACACAAGCCGAGGCTTCTAACAGGTCCTCTTAGTGTGGATGAGGAGGTCTCTCTGCAGGTTGACTTCTAGGCTCCCAACGGTTTTGCTGCCAGGCGGGTCTGTGACCAGGGTCAGTTTGTTAAACACTCCTCGTCCAAAATAGTCGGCCACGACAGAAAAGCCATCGTTAGTGGTGCGTAACTGAAAATCAAAACATTTTTGATGAGTAAGGTAGATTATTAAATGAATGAATGAGCCAACATGCGATCGATGATCACCTGTCTGTTGAAATGGTCATGCAGGTCACGTTTCTGGTCCTGGGCACGAAGCATGTCCATGACTTTGCGGTTCTCTGGAGTGCACGTTGGGCACTCAGCCTCACTCTCAGCGTAGCTTTCAAAGCAGTGTTGGTGGAAGGAGTGGCTGCACAGGAAATGCACAGATGGCAGCTCCAGTGGGCTGTTGCACATGTTACACTTAGTCTTCTGGAATATCTTGGCACTGGGTGAAAATATTTGGGCAAATGTTTAGAGTCATATCTGTGGTGAGAGTGACTTGTAAGAGACATGAGCAGAAGCTGATTTTCAGTTGTCATCCACCACTGAGCCCCTCACTCACTGAGCTACAGTGGCTACAAATGACAGGAGCAAAAATAAGTAGTAAGAAACTGGAAGATAATAATAACCAATAATTAAGACAGAGTTTGGGAATGATAAATCTGCATCTTGGCTGCCTCCTTGTGGCCCACCTCGTTTTAAGCTCCTGGATCTCGGAGCGCAGGTGAGCGGTCTCCTCACGGTACTGTCGGATTTTGCGTTCATCCTCCTCTATCTGTTGGCTCTCTCTCTGGAGCTTGTTGATCAGGTAGTCCTTGATGACGGAGAGAGTGGCCGTCGAGTTATGTGCCAATGTCTGCACCACTGCAATGTCCACACAACAGTCTCAGATGTATAACAATACATAGTAATTTGTCTACAACCTAGACGCGCCTGCATGTAGCATGAAGCTCACCAAGTAAGGGGGGCATCAGGTTGTTCTGGTCAATGTGCTGCAAGACCTCACTGATGTAGGCCTTGCAGTCCTCTTCTTTTCTGGAGAAGTACCCCAGGGCCTGCTCCCACAGGCAACACTCCTGGTCCCCATAGCGCTTGCAGGCCTCAACCACTTTTCCATATTCCTCATTCTGCATGTGGTAGTGCATAATCTGCTGGTACCTGTGCACCAATGATCATCACATCGTCAACATCATAGTAAAAGGAATAGTTAAACTGCTGTGATGAAAATTAACTAAAGCTGAAGCTCTTACAAAACAACAGCTGCATTAGATGAGTCTTTCGCCTCAAAATAAAATGTTATATTATAGCAACACTAGAATAAACCAGATCATCTGAATCAACAGATTCCGTAACTAACCCTCCACCAAACTGCATGAATGCTCATTCTCATGGCAACAACAGCTGATCAAACCGATGGACAGCATCTCATCAAACGAAATGTGGCCAACACAGAAGAGCTCAAGGTAACAACGGTTAGAACTGAGTCAGGGTTCACAGGGTTTACCAAGGTAACTCGCAGCCATTCAAATGTCCTGCAGTCAGTCAAGCCCTCAACAATCACCATTGTCTCAAAAAGAACCAAAGTTCTACAGCTTGTGGGTGGGGGCTTCACTTGGTATTGTTTTCTGCACCAAACATTGCACATTTCACAGTAGCAGGTGCAGAATGTTTGTGTGCTTCATAAATATTCAGACGCTGCTGTCTCACTTACAGTTTGCCCTTCTCATAAAGGTAGAGGACGCCTTCTTTGAAATTGTGCATCTGGCAGAGGACCAGGGCCTTATCAAACACGGTGTGGTCACTCCTCAGCAGTGACACAGCCTCCCCCTGCAGGACCTTTTTTCTCTGCCACACGTGTTGGAAAAAATATGTTTACATCCTTTTCTTCTCTTGTAAATTTCTTGAATGAGGTTATCTATCTACAGTATTACTGATGGTCTTGTACTCACCCCTAGGTCCTGTTCGTGCGCCCAGTCTTGCAGCCGGAGTTCCAACAGTGTGTCATACACACCCTGGGGAGAACGAGGGTCCACCTTAATCATGTGCTCCAAGAAGGCTTTCAGCTCCCGAGGGTTGTTGGCAAAAATGGGAATGAATTCCTCAGAGTTGGCCTTGAACATCAATAAATATAAACAGCCATGTGGAAGAACATCAGTCCTAAACGTATCCTCGCTCTTTATTTACAGGACTAGTACAGCCTAATCCCAGTATCAAACTAACCTTATTGACAGGACTTTTATCCAGACTGTCTTTTTCTGCACAGTCTGTGTTGGGTTGGTAGTTGGTGCATAAACCCTTCAGAAGCCTTGTGGTACCTTCAGGAACATGGTGCATCAGCGTCTTTCCGTAACGCTTCATGTTGCTCTCAGCTTGTTCAAACGGCAGGCGTCCAATGTAACGTAGCCCTTCCTGGTAGTTCTGGTGGAGGCATCACAGTAAGATGAGTTTGTGAACTTACCAAAAGACAAAACAGTGAAACGCGTCAGTGAGCTCACAGTGTCAGGCCAGTAAAAAGTTACTGAAGATGGCTGAAAATCAATACTACACATTTAACTCTGTACATCTCTGCATTTCTGGGACATGTCTGTATTCATTTAGACCGTTAGTGGATGCTTTCTTATTCCACAAGCACAAATTAACAAAGCACAAGCAACTAATAATTTTAGATTTACAGAGGAAGGAGGAGAAATAACCAAACCTAAACTACCTGCAAACTTTTCCTTGTGTTTCATCTACGTGTACAATTAGCTGTAAAGACCACCACACTCCACAGTCAGGGAGACTGTGGAAGGTTTTTTTCTTACCTTGAGGTCTTCCAGCTGGATCTTCAGGTACCACTCATGGTGCATGTGTTTTTCTGCCAAAAAAACAGCATGGCTGTGGTAGCCGGCCTGCCGCAGAACCTTGATGGCAATCTCAACATCAAAGTGGACCTCACTTTCACTGCTCTGTTCAAACACAGTGCAGGAGCACAGTGGTGTTACAGTACAACATTTCAAGAGCCTGCTGTATATGATGGATACTACATATACGGATCACATATACACACACACACACACACACACACTAGCATCGTGAAAACATACATCTCCTCAGGGCTCACTTTTACTGCTCAGTCACCTTAATGAATTCTTCCAGCTTGGAGCTGTCTTTTAGCTTGGTGTAACAGTTCAGCAGCAGCGTGGTATGGTCGGCATTGGCTAGTGACTGCCTATGCAGGGCTTGCAGGTAAGCCGTCAGGTTGTGGATTCTCTGAGCATCCAGGAATTTCCTGATGACATATGATGGCTCCAGCTTTCCAATGGTGCTGTAGAAAAATACAGTGATGCTTTAAAATGTATTTTGACTACAGGAAGCCTGAAACTTCGTGTACATATACAATAAGTAATGCCAGTACCGAATATACTGCTGGATGGCACCATCATGGTCTCCCTTAAGGTAGAGGTGATCACCATACTGTCGGAAAATTTCTGACAGCCCATCACTGTCCAGGTGCTGGCTCTTAGCCAGGTTTATTGCCATCACAAACAGGTTCTTCTTGAAGAGCATCTTTAAAGACAAACAAGGAGGTGACAACCATGCTACCTACACTGCCTTAATTACGGTTCTCAGGAGAGTCAGGGACCTTCACTCACCTCCAGTTTGGTCTGTGTGTCTTTCTCCTGAAGAACAAACATTTTGCCGTCTCTGGTGAGGATGTAGAAAGAGCCCCACTCTGCCACTACATCAATGACATCATCGAAAGAGGCACTATAGGCAATGAACTTGTTGTCCAGGTCGTAGATAGTCAGTAGCTGTTTCTCTGATGGAGAGCTCTCCCTGCTACCGAACCCTGTCCTGAGACAAAGTAAGACAGTCAACAGCCTTACAGGACGCACCAGTCCGCCACATGGCAGATAAGCTGCCCGTTTATCTTCTCTCATTTGAAAGATTGCTTGTTCCACCTTCACATTGTTCAACTTGTTTCATTTCATTTGCAAAATGTGCCACAGTAGGATGTGTGTGAAACAGAAAAGCTGTATTTGCCTCTTAGTGAATGTATACTAAACTTAATATTCTATCCTCACAATGATCAGTACATCTTCATGTCATTTATGGAGAGGGGTCATTACTTGTTAGGTGACTTTGCATCCCTGATGAGTAAGAACAGATAGCCGCGGTGCCAGTGTGCCAACAGCTTGTGTCCATCAAAAGCAAAGCAGGGTCCTCGTTCATCAGGCTGGTACAGATACACACATTCATCACCAGCCACAATGAACTGGGAATCCTGGGAGGGGTCTGACAGGGAGGAGCAGCGCAGCGCGCAGCCATGTGTATCCAGCTCTATTTTAGGATATTCCTTGATGGACAGGGTGTAGCACTGAGCAAGGAGAGACAAGAAGGGAGGGGAAAGGAGGTGAGAATGCCTGAAAACTGAGGCGAGAGGCTATCTATTCACACGCACCACACTTACATAAACTTTCTCCAGAGTAGCCACAAACAGATGTGTGACCTTTGCCACCTGGCGGAAAGCGAGGCCTGTGACTGGACTGGCTCCCTCATGCAGAGTCAGAGTTTTACTGTGTCGGTCTCTGGTGATGTCACCTTTGGTCAAAACCACACTGCCATCTGTGAAGCCTGTCAACAAAACTCAGTGTTGGTCAAACAGTAATTTCGGGCCGATGTGCAGAACCTTTCTTCTCTTCTTACCAATGGCCATGAAGTTGAGGTTTTCGTGTACGCCAAGACAGGATACTTCAGTTGGTTTGTTGCCAGGGATTGCAGGAAAAATTCTCGTGCACAGTGGATTTCCACTGTCTCTCTTGTCAAGGTTCCAAACCTTTACCTGAGAAAGGAGTCCCTATTCAGTTTCATAGTGGTCCATCATAAGCAATAACACAACTGTTAGCTTTCCCCGAAGAACACACTTACCAACGGGTTAATGCCGTGTTCATCCTGTCCCACTGATACAAGGATGCTGTGCTGCTTCAGCTGGTAGAGGTGTGTTACTCGCAGCTTGTAGGCCTGAAACGATGTCAGCTGTAGGGAGCGCATCAAAAGCCAAATGTTGCCATCCATATGTACCATCCAGGAGGTCAAGGCCAGTGACAGACAGCATTAGTAATAGATGTAGTAGATTAGACGGGTATGTTATACGTGACAGTACAACATTGATTTTTCCTGAAATAGTTTCAGTTTGAGAGCCTTATACGAGGCTCAGTGAGCAGACTGTCTAACTAGCGTTACGTTATTTCTGAAAGGTGTTCTATGATCAAACAGCAACTCCACATTTAACATTCTAAGATATGGTGTGACACTGAAGTACATTTCTAATTCAATAAAACGGAACATACAGTATATCTCTTGGGCCTTAAACACTTTACTGTTTTCTTTACTGTCACAATTACTGTTGAGGTGAAGGTTAACAAGTAACAAATGTGTTTGGTTTTGGGTTTGCTTTCATCTTTGCCGTTTCGTGGCTAGCGTATGCTGTCAGTAAGCTAGCATAACATTAGCTGAGCTAACGCTAGCTAGTAAGTGCCAGTGCTTGTTAAAGGATATCTCCAAGAACAACATGACCCCGGCCGGAGTCGCAAGCTGATATTCCGCTTGGAAGAACAAAATTCTTCCCGTTCCCTTCTGGATCCTTTACTACATCTTTGTCAAAGAAAACAAATTTCCTCCACTGCAGGAATGCTGCCATTTTGTTAGCCTCAGAAAAGAAAGTTAGCTCCTAACAGGGCGTTGTCATGTGACACAAAAGTCATGTGAGCAAAACCGGCTTCCCCGCGTAGAGCCCGGCTTCCAGCCTCCCAAAGCTAGGGGGCAGATCCTGGAAGAGTGACATAATCTGGTACCAGTTATCTGTCCAGACTCCAGAGACGTTTTACTGAACCATCTCTTAGTCAAGCTGCTATAGGTTTAGTCTGCTGGGGGACTTTCCTGGCACTCTGAGCTCCTTCTCCTTCTTCACACTCCTTCTCT
>JAUMTR010000006.1:484694-509045 GCA_032270685.1 Microctenopoma stevenorrisi | reverse complement strand
TGCTATGTAAAGTGCCCTGAAATGACTTTCATTGTGATTTGGCGCTATACAAATAAAGATGAATTGAATTGAATTAAGTATATATTATATTTATCGATGAACCTTAATCGGCCAACGCTTATAATTTAAGATTATAAAATAAATGTTTTCCATTTGGGATCCAACAGATCCCACATTTAACCATAAGCAATGGATGTTACTTTAACAGAGAAAAGGACTTTGGGCACAGAGGAGATGAGGAACCCCAACCGTATACTGTGCTGTAAGTACTGTATGAGGGTGTGAATACTCAGCACATGGTCATTCATTATTATGATATATATGAGTGTAGACTGAACTAGTGGTGTAAAAAATTATCACAGCAGAGTCCACGTAAAGGAGCATTGTTGTGTTCAGTGGCAAAAACAACACACTTACTTCACACAGATGTAATAGATGTTATTTTAATAGGTGTTCAAGAAGTAATAATTGCGTCAGCAGAAAGTGTGAAAGGAATAATAGTTGCATCAGCAAACAGTGTTATGACATAGGAGTTGTGG
This sequence comes from Microctenopoma stevenorrisi, assembly GCA_032270685.1. Lineage (NCBI taxonomy): Eukaryota > Metazoa > Chordata > Actinopteri > Anabantiformes > Anabantidae > Microctenopoma > Microctenopoma stevenorrisi. The sequence goes on along the minus strand of JAUMTR010000006.1, from coordinate 508,506 downwards.
GTGGGGCAGGGAGGGTGTCTGGCGGGATCCCTCACTAAGCAGGGGTTCCAGTAAGGCAAGGCTGCATTTAACAACTGAGCTAGAACAATCAAATAAACATATCTGTCAAGATGATAACCAATGACATAAATTAGAGATTAAACACATGTTGTACAAACTATCAGAGGAAAGAGACTTCAAAGATCTGGCATAACCTCGTCTTCACAAAAAACAACAGGAAGCCATGATCTACATTCCAGTAAAGGGTAGATAATCTTATACACGTTCATGTATAAATGGATGCATATTCTGTAGTATTTTTCATTGTTTTGTCTTTTTGTTATTTGACTAAACCTAGAAAAAGGAACCGTAATAAATAAGTTGTAACTCAAGCATTCACTTGTTCTCTCTGATTGCAGGAGCCTATTTGTGTTATACTGTGCTGAAAAAGACTTTCATTTGTACAGCAAACTAAACAGAAGTAAGCAAACCAGGGAAAACTATTATCCCACCACTCAGAACGCACCAGTCTCTCAGGTATCAGTTTCATGTATGCTCATGTGACACAGTAAGTCCTTTGGACCTAAAACCTTCACACCTCAAACTCCGCTGAGCAGCGCAGCAGCTATCCTGTCACGAGAAGTGTTGGTTGTAAGGAAACAATGCACCTAGGGAACAGTATACCATCATAGCATACATACAGTACAATCAAGACTGAATTAGAAAAATACAGGTACAAAATGATTACATTCAAGACAGTACTAGCACAAAGGGTATTATAGTCATTTAGGTAACTAATATAGGAATTTCAACTTTATAGAAGCATTTTCTAGATAGAAAAAGTGAGAGCATGGGGAGAGTATGGCTATTTTGTAGATGTGTGAATTTGTTATTGACTGGATTCTATCTCATATAATAGTTAAAATACATCATTTCCAGAGAGTGGGTAAAAATTCTATATTGTCTTCAAAGACCGTGATATTTTGGTTTGGGTCATAAGGTGCAAATACTGTATTCTAAAGAGGCTTTGAGCAATGCCCTTTTGTTGCACTTCATTCCAACTCTGGGTCCCATTAGATACACAGGATGAATTGTGCTGATAAAGTTACCTGAAGATTTCCACAGCTAGACAATGCAGTGCAACTGTTACACTAACGTTCTTCTTTTTTTTAAAACAGGATTTCCATTTGAAGATACTTTTCCCCTTTCTTTGGCAAATGGCAATAAACTCACTTGCTATACGCAAATATATCTCTACTGTGGGGGAAGACGATTTCTTTCTCTTTGCAAAGACCTACACTGATGTCCAGCAGTGGAAGAACTATATAGTTTACTGCTTGGATAATATCATCCTTAGGTAACTTTCTCTCTTATCTGAAAATATATAAATATATATATAAATATACACACTGTTTATTATTAGGATTATCATAAAGCATACTGTAGTTCCCAGAAGCTTAACTGGAAAACATTAGCAGTAAGTTAATTAGACGTGAGAGTTATAGATTTGTTGCACATACTGCACTATCTGCACATAAGGGCCTACTTAAGCAAAACATCATTATCATGAAACAATGCCGAGATTTAGGAAAAATACTCTTTCAAGATGCAGGAATTCTTCGTGACCCAATCATTTCTTACGTGTCAGTCCTGTGGTTAAGTGTTAAGTGTTAAGCACTCTAAATACATCCTAACACAACTCCGAGAAAGGGGGATGCAGTCGCAGTTAAACACAGTCCTCCAGAGGTGAAAAGACAAGCTCGTTATCTAAAGACGAAGAATTTATCTCAGCACTCATTTGCTTAGCAGGTAAGCATAGATGCATTAACGGTCTACGAGCTTGATCTTTTTTTTTGGACAACAGTCTTAATCCTGTAAACTTGACCTCAGGAAAAATACACTAAAGTTTATAAAGAGGATTGGTTAAAAGCATCATCGACTTAACAAAACAATTGAATTAAAAAACAACAAGCTAAAAGAACAAGGTAGAAAAGTTCTAAACATGATTTAGTCTAAAATGTGATATAGTAAGTATTGGTCTACACAGAGGAACAGAAGGCTGATAGATGGGGGTGAGGGCTATTGCTGGGGAGGGTGTGTAGCTCTCCGTTATCCTGCACGAGTCTCCTTCAAGGAAAACAAACCTGCAGCTCAACTGCTTCCATTCTAATTTTTCCTTACTACTACTGCTGATCAGCTGTAAACACAAAATGAAAATGGAATGATTCTTATGCAGCTAAATAATAAAAGACGACAGTGCTGCGTGGAATTATAAATCAAATCATTGATTACATGTCCTGACATGACCTCTGAGTAGACCATCACTTGGCAAGAAAATCTCAAAAGGCCAAAAGGAAACAACTGGGGAATTCATTAAATGCCTTGTCTCCAATAGCTCTATGAGGAAGTGATTCTGTCACATTATGCTAAATTATATTTCTTTACATCAGTCCCCCAAAATGTCAAATGAAACTATTCCAACTCCTGATCGTTTCCACTGGAGCTTGTGGTTGGCTTTAGCCATGTCCTGAGGACACTGAAGACACTACAGAAACAGGAAACAGTATAACAACACTGTTGCCGGTGGGGACAAGGCATTTTATTACCCTTCTAAGACGAGAGCAATTCTAAGTTCAGCTAGAAAATTAGTGCAGTGTTTACTTAATAAACAAACAAAACCACACACACACACACACACACACACACAGAATCAGCCTCTCTAAATGCTACGCTAACTGCAATAAGATCAAGTATTGACAAAAAACTGCATTTCACTGTTTAAAACCGTTCACACTGACTGTAAATGTGATGGTGTTGAGCAAGACGCTGGTTGAGAGCTTTGTGGTGGTAAAGAGGGAGGGAGCAGGTTAAGGCTATAGTTTCAGTCATTTTCACACAATCTCTCCTTCACAAGAAGCAGTTTTTAAGCCAACTCATAAGCCTGAAACACTATAAACTTACTACTAAAAAATAAGATGCAGGGGTTTGCACAGGTGTGCTCTTACACGTTTAGTCTAACGTGATTATTTGTAGCATCATCTTAACATACACAGCACATTTCTTCATTGTTCGAGTACACCACATCCATGTACCACAGGGAAACACTAAGCAAGTAGTTGGTAAAGGAAGTCTATACACCATAATTATTTACCCTGGTTAAAGTTGTTTTGGGCTGAAGCTGGAAGGAATGGAAGGGACCAGAGCTAAAGAGATACGGAGGTATTCTACCAGAGGTGGAGGGAACTCTTCAGTAGGCGTGTGTGAGGTAAAAAGGTGACAGAAAGCTGTGTTCATTGTTGGGTTCTCTTTTCCACTACCTAAAATGCTGTTTTTAAATTGCAAGACTTGACCTTAAAAATAGCCTCTACAAAACAGTGTTACAATAATCCCATGACAATCATCTCTATAAGGGATCCCATGCACTGGGGTATAGCTTGATTTCTCCACAGGACCTAACGGAGCATCTAAAGGAGCAGGGGGTGAGGAGTTTAGAAAGGCATCCTGCCTCAAACCAAAGAAGGCTTCGGGAGGAAACACTGAGATAGTGAAGAGCAGGAAGGAGGAGGACTAGATCTTAGGTCTTTTTCCTCCACCGTGACCCCGTGCTCAAGCTAATTCTTTACAACAGTCTCTCCAGAGCTTCCCGATCACGTCTCCCTTCAGCACAGGGTTGCCACTGAGGAAAATAGCTGCCAACATCCGTGTGGCAGCTTCTCAGAGCAGTAACAGCAGCAGGGCTTCACTGATCAGCGCAAGAGATGAGGACAGCAGTCTGGTTGAGCTCTTTCTTCTGATTCTCAGCCAAGCCTCTCTGGCCTCTGAAATAAGACATTAAAAAGTGGGTTCAACAGCCAGTGTCTTCTGGAAACCTATACGCTACTGACTGTGCGGAGATTCCAGATTCCAGATTCTGAGAAAGGCGTCACTTCATTACATGATCACATGATTCTTACCTTCTTTCCCATAAAACGCTGTTCAACATTGAATGAATTCAGTTACGCTCCTGATCTCACAGTCTTTACTTTACTTGCTTACTATAATCTGTTATATTAGACTGTTCTGCTGCAACTGTGGGCAAGTTTCCTTCCCGAACTGTGACTGAGATTACGAGTGAGTTATTAATGACGGTCCATGACTGAAATGAGATGTGGTCAAGTCAACATTACGCTAGAGATCAGGGTCCTAACAAGTCAGCTTCACTATCCAACCTCAACACGCTGGCCTTGCAGGCAAAGGAAATGTAGCAGTGTGTGCATCTTAATACACGGCATCACAGAACATCTTGCAATAACACATATTTCTCCAGTGTAACCTTTTAAGTTGACATTGAAACTTATATGTTTTGATTCTTTTTTTTTTTTACAACACAGTGAAAAGTTTTTTGTTCTTTAGCTGTTGCTAACGTTTCACCTGTATCCACAGCCGTCATCAGAGCATTGTTTTGTAGGGTAACTTCCTCTCTTGTTTATCAACCGGTGCCCTCCTTCTTGATGACTCGGTCCCATGCATGGTCCAATGTGTATACTCCTTCGTCACTGTTCATGGGCCCGTGTCACCTCTCCTTATCTCGGTTGCTTCTCTTAACCCTTTTTTTTTATTTATGTTGTTCGGTGTTGATGATCCGTGTTTTATCCCACTCCATAATGTGGTTTTCCCTTGTGCAATGAGCTGTTACGGCTGATTTTTTTATTGTACATTCTGCTTCTTTTTTGCTGCTCTTGTGTGTCTTCGTCTTGATTCTTTCCCACATTCCTTTCTATATTCTATTGTACGTGTGTTGAGTTGGCGTCCGGTTTCTCTTATGTATGTTTTATTGCAGAGTTTGCATAGTATTTGATAGATGACTCCACATTTGTTTCCTTGTGATATCCTGTCTTTTCGGTGTACTAATATTGTTTCACAGTTATGTGTGGTGTTGTTGGTGAGTTTATGTTGTGTTTTTTCATTATCCTTCTTATTCTTTATCCCTCTGATGTATGGTAGGGTTATTGCTGGTTTTGGTTCTTGTCTGTCCGTATTACTGTTTTTTAGTTTTTCTGTTTGTTTTTTCCTTGTTTAATTGCCCATGTTGGGTATCTGCAGGTCTTTAATGCGTTTTGTATGTGTGGGTCCTCCTGTTTTCGGTTTCGTTCTTCTGTTATTATGTTTGCTCGATGTATAATGTTCTGATGACTGACATTAAAACGTTAGCAACAGGAAAACCACAAAAAACTTTTCACTGTGTTGTAAAAATTAAATTAAAAGATATAAGACAGAAATACACACAATATGATTGTACAAAAAGTGATATCGAAACTGTGTATTTTGAAGGCATTAGATCAACAGCCACAGTGCTGTATGTGTTTCTACCTGTGAACATTTTCCATTGCTGCCACCTCAGCGAGGGCTGCTAAGCTGAAGAAAGCAGGTAGCTCTTGTGGTATGGTGCTCCTCTCCGCCTCCTCTGATGTGGGATTTCCAAAGCACCCTTTTTCATTGCATAAATTCTGTTGGGGTAATGGCTTCTTATCCTGTTCCTGGTTCAGGTCCCTAGTTTTGTCCTCTGAAACAAAAACAATCCACGTTGTCTCATACCTATGACTGTGCTGTGTCCAGTACACAAACTCTATACTCGAGTGAGGAGGCACTAGCCCAGTGGTTCTCAGACTCTTGTTTTTCAGCTATTCCTGCCCCACCCACTGTTGATCACCTGACCAGGTGTCTTTAGTTAATCAGAATCTGAGCATACACCTGATCCAGCTAACCAGCAGTAGGTGGGGCAGGAATAGCTGAGCAGGGGCCTCGAGGACTGAGTTTGGGAACCACTGCACTAGCCTAAGAAAACACTCCACTACAATTAGAAGTACCACTTCAAATTCTCTACTCATGTGAAAATACTAGTAATTAGTAGTATGTATGTGCTCTAAAATGTATGTTGATACTGATGTTCATGGGATGAATGTGGAAGACTTGCCCTGATTTGTAATAAAAAAATGACAACAAAGGAACATTTGTAGTAACTAATACAACATGAGGATAAATATCTGTGCTAGTATGTAAAATTGGTGTGAAACACAAATAGCAGTTAGTGATGGTTACCCTTATTTTAACACTTTATGGAGGATGAACAGCTTATTCATACATAATACATCATCTACTGGATGATAAGATTGTTGTAAGAATAATAAAGATAGAAAGGAAATGTGGTGTAAAAAGTACTGTATTTTCCTCTGCACTGTGCTGGAGTAAAATGTAAATACTGCTCAACACGCAGACTTCGAAATGTTACTTATAATATAGTCAGACTCGTTAGCACCTCTGCTAGCATCAACCACAGACAAATCCATACATTCTCACACTGATGAGTGCAACTGATTCTACATCACTTACCCTCAGCTGGAGACACGCTGCCATCTGCTGTGCGCACTAAGTGTGTGATCTTGGTCTTTCTGGCCTTCCTCTTCTGGCTACCAACTAGCATTTCCATAGTAGTGGTGCCGTGGACATCTGAGCACATTATGGCAACGGGGGCACACGATTTGGCTTTCGAAGGTGAATCCAGCATTAAAGACTCACTCTGTACCACTGCTGCAGAGAAAACTGATTTCACTCATCTGTCCTCTGAAGATTGGCAGCAATGTAAATCATGGTGACATATATGTTTCAATGCTCCAGAGTTATAGAATTCTCCCAATGTTTGTCAATGTGGAGTCCACCGTTAAAACGTATTGAATATTGATTATGGTTTTTTTTAAAGCAGTACATCCCCAAATTCAAAAAAGGTGAACATCTGCTCGTTTTATTGTCTACTAAGCTAAGTAGTTGCTAAATATTCTTCCAGCTCTTTCTTGTTTTCAGCCTTTTGTTGGCTTTTGCAAACTTTTTCCAACTTCTGGGACATCTAGCTTATTAATTGTCCAACTTTTATGTAACTGGGGTTTTAATTCAAATGGCTCTCTGACCAAACTTAACTTAAACAATAAACACAATATTCAAACTATCTTATGTGTTTCAAACTTTCTAATGTAACAACGCATTATCCCTGCCATAGAGCACACATTGTAGTTCACCTGTGTCCACTGCACCTGGTTTCTCCTTTTTGTGTTTAGGCTTCCTAACAATCTTGTGGAATGAGGTCTTTTTCTGAGATGGAGATGGCCCTGATATAGCACAAAACAAAGAAAAACAAGAACATGGATATGCTGTGTTATGGAGATCTGGATGAGAACTGGATTTGAACACCACACATGTGGAAACATGACTTTAAACAGGCGAGACTGGGCTATGGATGAGGTGAGAGGCTATCTGAAACAGTCACTGTGTTTACTGAGGGAAGAAATACTTGCTACCTTTTGTGAGTTTACAGGTTTCGTCTTGAATGGAGCTGTCAATCTTCTTGCTCTTTGTAACAGTCCCCTTCTTATCAAAAGTCATGGGGCTATACTGTGGCAGGCTGTTAAATTTCTTTTCAAACTCTTCCTCCAGTTTCCCAAGGCTGACAAGTGAAGTAGAAAGTTATAACATGTGCTACATAGAATGGTGCAACATGCAGCAGAGCAGACATGGCTCACCCCTGTGAAGATTCATCTTTGGACTTGGACTTTTTCAGCTTCTTGGGATTATTAGGCCCCATCTGAGGAAGTATCCAGCTGTCATCACCCCAGTTTGCATCATGAGCATGATCATTACGGAAAGCCCCTCTTTTACCTGCACACACATAAGCAACAGTTTATGATGAGCTATAAAACATATCTGGAACAGATTGTGTTCATTTGGATCAAAGTGAATACCTCTGTCAATGTTAGCTCTCAGCGAAGTCAGCATTCCCTCAGAAACAAGAGTTTTATACAAGGCTCCTTTACAGCTCCGCTCTGACTTCCTGGAGCCGCGGTTCTCTGTGTTGGACTCACAACTCCCTCCGCTCTGCCCCTCCCTCCCCTTGTCCTCCTCTTTGAGCTTGGTAGGAGAGTGGGTGCAAGGGAAGCGATGGGGTTCAGCCATGATGCCTTGAAGGTCTGTGCTTCCTATATTTGTTTCATCCGTTTCTGTCTTGTGGCTAACAGCAGTCACATCTTCCTTCATCTCCACATCGGGGGAAATGTCCTGTCCACACTGCCCACTGTCGCCAACCATGTCCTCCTCTTTGTCTTTGACACAGGTGTTGACCTTAGGCTTACTCTTCTTTTTGGGCAAACCAGATATTCCAACACTAGGACTGCTCTGGCTCTTCATCTTGGGCTTCTCCCCAGAATCTTTCCAGGCACCTTTGGCCACAGCTTCTATAGTGCTGAAAACACTGTCCACATTTGATTCTGCATCATTGCACTTTTTAATCATCTTCTTTGTTGGGCCTGAAAGCTCAGCGTTATCATTTGACTTGGCCGCCTCCTTTTTCTTGCCCTTCCTTTTGACACATGCATTTTGGCTGCTGATCTCAGGGGGTATGGCATCAGTGGAGGTAGAAGTGACAGAGGGGGGTGAAGGTGACAGTGCTAATGCGTGAGGGGAGGGTGGACAGTTGTCAGTGTCTGAGTTCTCCTCTTTGATCTCTGCCACGCTTGCAGTTTGCTGCAAAGAAACAGTAGAGGAGCTGTCCTCTGGAGGAGATACAACTGTGTCCATCTTTCCAGCTTCCGATGCCAAGCACATCTTACAAAGCACAGCAAAAAAACATCCAACATCAGAACAATGAATGCTTTATAATACATGTCTACGATTATTCTTAACAGTTTAGTCTTGCAATGATCAGTCGATAATATGAGGTCTCACCTCAGCCAGCTGAAAGAGTGCGGACTGTCTGCATGGTTTCCCTTCGGGTGCGGCAGACATAGACGACTGTGAACATACAGCAGCGTGTATAGTTAGTTGTGTTTTCTGCATTGTTTATACAGAACAGAGTGCCGGCTGTTTTCTTTTTCCTGTTTTAGCTGTATGGTTTATGCACTGTGCTGTATGACAGTGACTACAAATATTGTGGACATACAGTGATCTATAGTCAACATCTCCCATGAACTGACAATAATGAATGATACATACCTCTGGCAGTGGGGAAAGGTCAGACTTGACCCTGCTTTCAGTAATATCAGGCACTCGGTTCAGTATTGTTCCAGACAAGGTCTAGATATAAACAGGGTGAGCAACAAGTCATTTGTGCTTTATGTGCTAGGTAAGGTGGTTTGAGACTATCACCATTAAAATCATTAGTGTCAGAGAAGCTGAAGAAAGCCCACAATCGCTTTATTAGATTTGTATTACTGATGCACTAAATTGGGATTTTTCACATTTACTTTATAAAGCTGGTTAGCTATAATAATGCTACATACATCACTGCTTATGCTAGTAACTATAAGCGTCAAACTCATTCATGCAATGTACAATACTGGCTGCACACATGTAGTGGTTTAAAAGCATGAAGTAAACAAAAATGTAAATAATCAAGTTTATTACTCAAGTAAAATGTATGTAGTACCACTGGTAGGACAGGGTGATGTGTTGTTAATATACACATGTATATTTTTGTTGAGATGAAAAACGAGAACACACCTCTTCTTTACTCTCTGGAAAGGAGTTCCCATCTCTGACTGTGTCCGGTAAACTAGATTTAGTGCTGGAAGGGATCTAGAAAAGTAAAAAAAAAATGTACATTTTAAAATTAATTTAAAAGCATAACTCAAAACTACAGGTGTTGGTTTGGCCTTTGAGGACTTCTACTGGAGAGTTGGTGAATTACAAGGATGCGACCTACCTCCCTGTTTGTGAGAGCATGTTCCCCAGCTAACAGCAGCATACTAAGGCCTCCCATCTTAGTAGGATCTGACAATGAATTACAGAGGTTGTAAGACCAATCCTACCTTTAGTCACTGAAACACAGCTTTCATTATACACACCTGCCATGGCAAAGTTTAACTGTGGCATGCTGTCAGTTTTGGGCACTTTTTTGGCATTAGAGTCCTTGGATGAGTTGGAAGAGAAGGACCAAACATTTTTGCGGGGGTTGCTGACTGGCTGACAGGGAGGGCTCTTCACTGGTTTGCTGGTGGTGGGACACCACTTGTAGCCTGGGTTTGCCTTCATAAAGGCGTCTTTGTACTGAAAGAGGATCCACATTCATTTGGTTAGAAGTAAAAATTAAAAATCACTTTGGCTCTGACATTATTCATGTATCAATCTACCAGAGTGGGATTATTCTTATTGTTTTTTAGCATTAATGAAAGGTACAGTGCTCAAAATGTATTTTTGTATTTCTCCAATGTGATGCACTGCACTGTGGGATTGTTCTGACTGATGTTCATGTAGGATCCATTGCTCACGGTTAGCAGCTGACTGCAACACACAATTTTCAGGACTCCTGATTTTGAATTTGATACCAGCCGAGTCATGTTTACCAAGCAGTTTACAAAGCATTGGGCCCTAAAGATTTTCCCCCGTTTTTGCCTAATGGAAGATTTTAACTGCTCCGATGACTCAGTTCACAGCCTCCCTTGTTGTATGTGCCAGTGTTTTTAACTGATGACACCCGGACACTACGGAGCCATGTTGTTGTAGTATGTGCAGAAAGTGATACAGAAGTGCAAGTTACCCATGCCGTGTGCACACAGTCATAGCATCACATAGGGCTTTAACGGCATGCTGATAACAAGCCAGATGGTCTCTCTCCCTTTTAGTATGTAGCACACTGTGGTTTCCAGAAAGCGCTTCAAATTTTGTCTTGACTACAGGACAGTTTTCCACTTAACTTCAGCCTATCCTAAACGAGCTTGGTCCAAACAAAGCAACAGTGTTTCTGGAATTTTAAACTGCATTTGTGGATCCAGCATCAGACTGCGTCCAGTGACAGTGATTTTACAACGTGTCCTTTAACCTGCGTAATGATTTCCACTACACAAATATGTCTGTTTCAATGCATCCTGATGCTGTGGTGACCATGACTCAGCTGGTGGGGCGGTCCTCAACAAACACTAGCGCTGGTGGAACAATTTCCAATTACCCTCAAGTCCTGGCCACATGTCAAAGTGTCTCAGCACAAGACACGGAACTCGAGTCCTTGGTGCCTTAAGGGGGCAGTCTGTCCACAAGAATTTCCCCAAGAAGATTAATAAAGAATAAAGTATTATTAATATTACTACGACATTTTAGGATGAGAAGCATTATTCATAAGTTGTTGAACTATTTGCCTGATTAGTACTAAGTGGTTACAACTCATCTGATGTGTCTTTCAACTATATATAATTAAAATGATTTGCAAATCACTGTATTTGTGTTTTCATTTACATTCGACACAACTAGAACTAGACTAGGCACTTGCTCATGCTCTCCTCTCTTTAGTAAAGTCGTAAGGTGTAGGTGGCAAATATTTAGGGTTTATGTGAAAGGGTTTGTTAAAGGCAGCTGTAAAACAAAAACACTAAATTATCAATGATTTCTACTGACCTCATCTAAACATATGAAGCAGGGCTCACAACATGCTTGTCAAATGCTCTGTTCCACACATGTAAGTTTAGCTATTAGCGTAGTTTTATGTTTCAATTGAGGTTTATTTCTGTAACACAACCTGGAAGTTTCAGTTTAACATTTGCACTGCAGGACAATCCAGGAAACGGGCAAAAAAAACTGAACCAGCTCTTGAATAAGGTCAAAGTAACAAGCTCTGGCTCTACTGTAAGAGGACGTTAAAAACTCTGTTAACAATCAGTGAACACTCTCACCTCCTTGGCCATATCAGTGTATTTCTGCTTTTCCTTGGGCTCGAGCACAGCCCACCAGTCAGCCAGAATCTTGGTTGCCCCACGGTTGTCCAGGCGAGGATGTTCCTGCCGCACCAAAGAACGATGTCGTTTACAAAAGAGGAGGAAAGCATTCATTGGCCGCCTTGCTCGTTGTTCATTTGAGTCCTCCTCCACTTCTTCTGTTGTGCTTCCACAATGCATCTGTGACCCCTGTTCCTGGTTGCACAGCACTGGTTGCTGATGACAAACCCATAAAGCATTAGATACAATACTGCACAATGTTTGTCCAACATGTAATAATCTGACAGAGGTGACAAATGACCTGCTGCACCATCAAAAAAATTACCTTCTCCATTTCCTCTTCATCTTCTTCTTCTTCCTCCTCAGAGAAATCCAGAGTTTTTTTGGACAAAAGTGGGTGCCACTGCAGGCATTTACGTTTGGGGCGCTTTCCAGTGACCTGCCCTGCAACAAGTGGCTCTTTTCCCCTTCCTCCACCCTTCATGGTACTACTGCACCTTGAAATGAATGAATAAAAATTTAAATCAGACACGCTGTAAGTACATTTCTATCCAGGTAAATGCAAAACCAGAAACACCTGCAGTGTCAGATGTTGGCCATTTCAAGTGTGAAAATAGTTTGTGATGCCTTAATACAGAATACAGCAATATATGATCAAATTATTAGTTAATATCTACATTTGTTTGACTCTGTCTAACAGTGGTCCACAAAAGGGTGTCTCTTTAAAATGTCCCCATCAACTCTGAACTGGGACTGTACTATGCACTATTACTACTGGAATTAAGTATAGTACAACTACAACTTAGAGACCTTCAATTCCCTGAAGGGTTTAAAGCATTAATAGTTACAGCTACCTACACCACTCGTGACTGTTTTATTAAGAGTTGCAGTGTATGATTGTGTGTGTCAAGTGACAAGGTCTTGTCTACCTGTGGATTTATTCATTTATATCACGATTGTCCAAAATGTAAATATACTCAGTTGCTCTGCTGTCATTAAAGCTATCATTTGGCTTTTTAGCCAAATTGGCTCAAGAACCACTGAACATTTCTTTTTTTAATACCAATTAGCTTATACCAATTGTAGTAAAAAGTGAGGTGGTCAAAATGATTAGTTACTAATATTAAGGAACCCCAATGAACAGGGCTAGTGGCAGTTGAACACTTAATCGAGGAAGGAAAACGTTTATGGTCTTGAATGGCTTTATGGTCATTATAAATGGAACTCCATTGCTCACACATGCTTGTAAAAATCTGAAACATGGTGAGAAATCTTCAGGAGTCCACACTGGCTCTTCCATCAAGACAATGACCCAAAGCATACACCCAAGTTGGTACATGCCTTTTGAAGGACACCAAAATCAAGGTGCTGGAATGACCTTCTCAAAGCCCAAATCTTCTCAGGGGGAGCTTAAGGTTAATGCCTGTGCATGAAAATCATGCAACTTGGATGAGTTGGAACATGTTGCCATAGAAGAACAAGCTAGGCTTCCTTAAGAGACATCTGTCAGCCTAGTTAGAAAGCACCATAAGAGACTAGTGTCAGCTATGAGTCAGAAAGCGTATATTATTCATTCGTAAATGTCAGAGGTCTAATCTTTTTGAACTTGTCATTTTTGTTTTTTTTTATTTAACTTATCAGTAATTCAACCAAATTAAGTGGAGATTTGAAGCAATTGAACTAAAGACTTGTACGGTCATATAAATATGGTCATATGCATGAAAAAGTAAGGTTTAGCAGTCTAAGGACAGCAGGTGTTGTACAAATTATTAAGTTCACTGAGGCAAATATGTAACTAGTTTGACTATTGTTTGAATGAATTACTTATATTATCCTTTACATTTTCTAGGTAATTTGCTGAATATTATTTCCTGATTAAATGCATTTTACCTATCTCTAGTGTGGTTCAAGATGTCTAGTTTCAAGTTGCTACTCCTCAATTAATTTTATCTTGTTCATTTTATTTTTCCATAAGGAATACTCTCCTATATTCACCACTGACGAAAATGTTCCAAGTTTATTTGAGGTTTGAAAATCAACTCCAACCTCTGGTTACTAGATATGGCAAAGTCAAATTTGTGATACACACAATTTATTGTTTTTTAACCATGTGCATATTTGTCACATATTACAATAACAACCCTGACCAAGTAACACCAGCAAAAATAAATTTAATTTTAAAAAAGTGAGATTGACTATAATAAATAAGGTAATGTAAAGTAATGTAACAAAACATTTCAGACTTGAGACTTTAATTGCTGCATCTAAAGACATGAGAGTTCTTCTTTATAGAAAACAAAGAAATGTTTACCATTAAAATAGAATAGAAAATGCACCCTTAAATTACTAGAAATGTCTTGATTTTTAATCCCTAGGTCTCATAATTTAAAGCTCTGAATCTGAGCTTCTGTCTAGGCTTGGTTTAATTTAACATGAAGGGAGCATGTGAAGAAGCCAGATTATATCCCCACTGAGCATCATTTTATTAGCTCTAATTAACTATGCTAATTCCTTCCCTTAACTTGCCTACTGTAGGACCCACAAGTAAGATGATCATTTAGTTCATTTATAGCTGCTGGCACTGACTAACATTTCGAGTTAGACACCCCCATGATACCATGGTCCGAAAGACTGAAGAGTTGTTGTGAATTACCAATTAGATAATTTGTGATCAATTAATAATCTCCAAAATTAACCAAAACAGATAGAATTCAGTAATCTGCCAAACTAAAAAAGATACAATTATCGAACACTATTTTAGAAATGGATTGGAATTTTACATAAGTGCAATTAACAAAACTGAGCTTGGAGCTGCTGCCTTTCAGTTAACAGAACTGCTACAATACTGTTTAAAAAAACTGTAATGCTGGTGTTACCAAAATAAAAATATGTAAGCAGAGGAATCATGGAAATCTGAATCACAATCTCACTCTATGAAGAAGAAAAAAAGAATGCATTAAAGTTGAATGGAATAATCTATAATAATAAGCTACAGAAATGTATTTTAATAATAACATATTTTGTCACTTTTCTAGTAGACATGACCAACATTAATTGGCTTCAGCTTCTCAAATGAAAGCTTAATACTTAATATCAACATATGTCTGGGTTTTGTATAGCTGACGTTTGTTATATACCAAAAAACTGATTGAAATAACCAATAGCAGCCCTAGATGACATATAGATCTGACTAAAAAATATTCAACAAGAAAACTGGAGCTATGCAATTTAAAAATGACAAACTCAACATGATTGCACAGAAAACTGTGACCTTTAAATACATCTACGACAGCATGTTTAATCACTGCTAATAAGTAGTTCAGGATTACTGAACTACATTGTATTTGAGGCTGGTGACATCACTGAGCAGAAAACACTGAAAATTTGTTTTCATTGACATTACCCCCATTTTTTGTCATCACTGACAGGCACTACCCGCCAGGGACAGCGCAGTTCTTTTTGTCTTTTGGTCATTGTTAAGGGCACAATTCTCTACCCTCAGTCTACCCTCAAACCCTCAATCAGAAACGGGTGGAGGATTGACTGACAAAATAATTTCCTTGCTCTGTTACTAAAACGTTATACAATTCTCTATTTTTGCATTGTTTACATTTACAGCAAAATCACATATGTACCATTATACATAAATCCCATATGCAAATAAACGGTCAAAAACTATGATTTGAGCCAGGAAAAGGGTACAGAGAGATATTGCTACGTACTGTAGTGCATTCCTTGCTGTTGACTTATGGCCAACAAGCTCTCCTCTGCTACTGGTCACTACAAGATCATTAACGGACTCTGTGCTTTCTTAAAGCTTAACCTGGCATGTTTTCATTGGAGAAAAAATAAAGATAACAGAATCAAAGCCACAAGAGACAGTGGTCACCTCAGAAGTCAAGACCTGCTGCAATCAGTCAATTCGAATTATGTCAAGTAATTTATAAGTACTATACACTATAGTCTTCTGCATTTTGTAGTATTGTCTTAATGTTACTATATATTGTAATTAAAGCTTCCACGGTGAAAAAACATGTAAACTTCTTTCTGCACAGTTCACAGTTGCAGAGATAAGGAAATGTATGCTGTGCAGCTAATGACACATTGCAGCAATATTGCAAATCTTAATTTGCTGTACATTACACAGGAAGCAGTGAATGAGTGAATAGGGAGGGAATTTGGACAGTGTTGCACTCTCACAGTAGGTGTCTTGTAGTGGACCTCTTATATTGATTATCAGTTACTCTGAATAACATGAACAAAACACAAACAAGCCAACCTTGATGCCTGTGTTCAAGTTTTGGTCTCCCTAATAAAACCAAGAGAGACTTGAATTGGAAATATCACAGCGTTTAATGTGCAGCCAATTGATTCCAGATAATAAAAATATCTCTTCTTTATTTGTTTTAATTTCTCATCATGTTTGCTCTTGTTCCAACTGCCAAATGTCTGTCTTGCAGTTAATAAATGAGTGATTTAATGGCTGTATTATTGCAGACCAGATGCAAGTGTTTGTATTCATGAAAGTGGAAAACGGGTAATACTTACTGAAGAAAAACTATGGAAATGCTGTATGAGTGATGAAGATGAATCTGCCACTGCCTTTGTCATGCAATAACGATGACCTATAAAACACAAGACACTGCTTTCAGTCATGCGTTGTACTGTCATCTCTCCTAACAGTGTGGCCACAGGAAAATGTGCGCAGGACAACTTTAACACAGCATTTAGTGAGTGACACTGCAGAACACAGGAGCTCATCAGCTTCAAAGTACGGTGGGACATTTTGTCTGATCTGATCACTGATCACTTCAGTCTTGCAGCCGATCCGCCCTTGTGGACAAATCCACAACACGTAGGCCAAAATCCTCCGACCACTGGATGCTTTTCATACACCATTACCGAGCCTAAATCAAACAGGCACGTATCCAGTGAACATTAAACTGCGCAGGAGGTTAGTTGTGCTCTCAGGTAGAACTGCTGATGCCCGATCGGACTGCCTGTGTCGGGGGGAAGTCTTGAGCTACTGTGTCGAGCTTCTCACGCACAAAAACAGCACAAATGTCGTCAGGTGTAATAAACGATCGGTTTGTCTACCTAGCGTGCTCCTACCTCTGAGCACGCACTTTTATCTCCGTGCGAAATGTCGATGTGCTCTCTGACAAGACAGACAAGCCGAATGAGAGTCCATCTTGCTTCGGTTTGGAGGAGAAAACCTAAGTAGAGTACAGTAGTGGGGATATATCACTCCTGTCAAACTCGGCAATGGCAATGTCGTCGAAATGTCTCCGACTCCGGGAAAAAAACATCCACAGTGATTAATTAAACTGAGGATTTTCTAAACAGGCACATGCATCTGTGGCCAGTGTTTTGCTGAGCAGTAGCTCCATTTCCTCGCACTGTTAGTAGGAATAAAAGTAGCTAGTTAGCTTGCTAGCTCTCCGGCTAACTGGACGTGTCACAGTTTTAACGTGCAATGCTTCCCAAACAGCGGACGCTTGTTCAACGGCTACCGGTGAAACTAACGGACTGAATTGTGTTGAAAAGCCCTGTATGTACTGTAGCAGCTGTTCGTTTGCTACAACGCAGGTTTGTGGCTCTGCATTTGATGCGGATAGGGAAGGGGGGTGTCATACCACCTCACTGAGAAACAGTTGCTCTGGCATTTATTTTACACGGTGATTTCAAACAGGGGTGGACATTTATTTAAGCAACACGAGCAAAGAGACAAGGCTGTAAGGTCTACAATATTTGTTATCAATGAAATTTCGATGAGAAACAAACAAATTCACAGGGAAGCCAGCAGGCGGACATCATGTCCAGAGCAGCGATAATAACAGTTTTTCAGAGTGACTGACTGAGAGGTTGAGGAACAGACCGGGTTAGAACAGAAAATCAATCAAAGCACAAGTTCTCGGTCATGAACATATCCTTGATGTCTGAACATACCTCTGATATCTTGCTCGAGTACCGGACGGGGTCTCTCATCATTGGTGCCGTCCACCTTTTTAACTTATTGATACATCATAACAGTTCAGCACTAGCTGTACCAAACACAACCACGTCAAGCTCACCGGCACACGGCACGCAGATTCCGGAAGCACTGACACTTGTCACCAAAATAAAACCGTACACCTCTGATGAGTATGTGTATAACGATGTGTATTCGTACAGTGTCACATTTTCTACAGTATAATTACGTTGTACACAGTAAAATAACAATAAAGGCTATTCTATTCTATAAAGTGCATGATGATTGCCACATCCCAAACTAATGCAAACAAAGCTATTAATAAGTAAGTCTAGTGTTAATAAATATTAAGAGTAGTCAGGTTGTTTGGGCTCTACAACAAAAAAAATAACATCAACATTTCTTTTTCCTTTAGAAGATATAAAATGCATTGTAATATTAAGTTAAATACAATACACATGTTAAATAATACAAGTTAAATGTAGCAACACAGACTGTATTCACTATAATAATATAAAGTCTGTATAATAGTTTCATTATATGCCCAGGCAACAGTGACTCCTTCGTTGAAATTACACTGCCTGCCCCACCTTACTTTATAATGTATTTAGGAAGGCCAAATGTAGAATTAACAAAATGTAAAAAAATCTGGGATTTCTTGAGGCTGGTGATATTTTCCACTGTGACTTAAGCACACTATTTATGTACACATTGCATGTTATGCACTGATAGTACAACATGATATAATAAATTGTTAACCATATTGCAAACACAAAAGTAGTTCAGTGGAATAAGCCATCTGCATCCACCATAGACCTAAGTCCAAACCTTTATTTTAATAACTTACACCGGAAGAATTCCTTGGTGCCGTACGTGCATTGACAGTGGTACAGAAACGCAGCCCTTCGGCAGATGATGAATGTTACAGTCGGTGAAGGCAACACGTTAAACGACCATAACACTCCAAAATAACACAATATTGCATTAATTCCAGCAGAAATACAGACTTGTTCAGTCATATAATGTAATAGAAATCACTTTCGTTTTCTTCGAGGTGGAAGAAAATTCTCATCTCAGCTATATCCTTCCCCTCCCCCGGTTTGCAAAGTGCCCATAGCCAGACTGGCCTGTACTTGCTAACACCATCCCGGACTTAACTTTGCTATCCGACTGACAAAGGTCACCGAAAACATACGGGCTACATGAGAAAACCTTAATAACGAGTTAGTAAACGCTGGTTACAGTCATTCTGAGCTCCGGGAGTACTTGTTAGAAGCTTCCTGGGTGTTTGTACGCGTGATGACTGAGAGAAAATGTCAGAGAAATGTGTGAGAGTAGTTACCTGTGGACTAATAGCGACCAGCAGCAGCGTGTGTAACCCACAGCCGGCTGCTTCACTCTTCTTTTACTGCGTTTACCGTGAAATTAGCAACAGTTTTGCACCACAGCCGACTGTACACATTGAAAAGATCCACCCAGTCATGTAACGCTCTATGTTAGTGGATGCCCCCTTTGATTGACAGTTTGTATTCGCCAATGAGAAACGACGTAACATTCCAGTGTTTTGAGATTAGTGTAACGTTCTCACATTTTAATGTACAGGACACGTGCGGTAAATTTAGGCCTGAATAATTGACAATAGCAGTAAAGTAATTTTGGCATGTGTCGAAACTTCGGTTTTCTTCAGTTTATTGAGCAAGTGAAACTAGTTAAGTGTCCTGATAAGTTAGATATTTTTCTGTCTGAGTGTCAGTGAGTAGCCTACTAGCTGTTTGATTGTATCAGTTAATCAGGAGGAGGTGATCACCTGAATACCTCACAAAAAATGACGATCAATCAGATATAAGATTATCTGACAGAAGAGAAATGAATATGCATTCATCAGAGTCTGCCGGTGCTGTGAATGCTAAAAAGAAATATGACATCATATCAAAATATGCCAAATAAAATAAACATACCTTTTTGTTCTTCAAGAAAAGAGGAAATACACACTCACATGAAAAACAAACAATTAAACAAACAGGTAATATTAATAAAAAGCATGTTGGAAAATCAGCCTCAGACTTAAAGACGGCTTTCTGTATTTGTGTTTATTATAATAAATTAATAGATAGTTGCACAGTACTTCATTGTTACTCAAAAACTATTAAAAACACATCAGTGAGTCACACTGTTGCATTGAGTGACTGGATGAAAGGGATATCTATTTAGAATTATTTTTAAAAGTACTACTATGATCAGAATTTAGTGCACCGGTGTGACTTACTGATATGATTTTAATCGTTTTGTGCAACAATGGAGACACATGGAACACAAATGAGCCAAAATACATTACAGTGAGTAGATGCATTAAACTGTTGTTTTTTAAAGAAAGTTAGGAACAAGCACAATACCATAATGACAAGCTTCTCTTCTCATTTTACTTTTCCTTTACTGATTGAAATTAAGCAGTTTTTAGGGTAGGCTACTGCTAAGGAAAAAAGACTGGCCCGTGTCTATATTTGTTTATTCTACTCCAAATGAATGACATAAGCATCACCACTTTCTGGACAGTTTACAGGTCTGTTAATTTCGATGTCTCTCTGTCTTAATGTTTGGACTCACAAACTGTATGCTCTTGAATTTATTTTATTAGCTCACTCTGCTAGAATGCAGGTTCTACGGACCAAACTAAGAAAAGAAAAACTGAGTATAAAACTGTGCTAACCATGACATGGACGACTAAGGAACTTCACAGACAACCACCAGGTGAAAACATTGAGCTTTCCAGTGGGCAGCACACAACTAAATTTGGGGAGTTGCTCATGGCCAGAACATTACTAGGAGTTGCTGTGCACCTTTAAAGTGCTTCTACCATGATCAGCTCAGTCTTCGAGCCCGTTTGTACAGTGGCACCATGATCCTCTTCCATTAAAAATTTTCTGACTAGTCACAGGAGAAGTATTGGTGTAAATAATAGCAGTGTTCTGCTGCAGTTCTCCCTGTCATCTTATCATGATATACTGGGACACATAATGCACTGAATTACTGTTAGTGCTATCAGCACCTTACCTTCCTACTAGCACTTCCCGGTACTACCCAGTTGCTTGCTAAACGAGCCTACTTATATCGTTACACACATTTACCAACAGATGGCAAACAGTTCACATGAAGTTGATGCAGCAATTATTGAAGCAAGTCAAGAACTGTCAACAGTGAACTGACTGAGAGAAACATGAAGTTGCATTAAGGGTTTACAGAAAAGAGGAAATGGTGAAGAGTGACATCACATAAAACTCGCTCACATTGATCAAGGACCATGGGTTGCATCCTAGTGTTGGTGAAACCTGTTTTACCCCAAGTGCTGCTGGTTTACATAAAGCATGTACTGTATTAGCACTAGGTATGAGCTCTAGGCCAGCATTGGTGGAGGAAATATCAAGATGCTATAAGTATAAATACCCCATCCCTTCTGTTGTTCTCTTGCACTGAATATGTTATGTATAATATAGAATATGTATATTTATTAACTAGCTACTAGTTTGTAATTGTAGGCTACACAATTTTTCTCCTCTTCCTCATTTTTCATATATGCCCCTGAATGTTTTGTTCCAACATTCTTCAACCTCTCTTTGGATGCGCCCTGCAGCCTTGTTACAGATGCAACTATCTCTGAGTCATGAAGCATCACCACAGTAGCCCCAGCAGAGTTCTGTTTTTGTACAATAATACATCTCTAATAATATGTCAATCAACACTCAAACATGAAATTAACGATAAATCAATCAAATAATATTTTAATCATATTAAAGTTATCTGCTCAAAAACCTATCTTCTCTCCAAGGTTTTCGACACGCTGTGAGATGTTGATCTTAGTTGTTTTTTTGTTGTCATTTTTGTATGTATTTATTTTTATTTTATTGTATTTTACTTCAGATCTGATTCTAATTGTTTTATTTTACTTTCTGCACAGCACTTTGGTCTTCTCTCCTGTGTACCTATACCTTGTTGTTTTGTGCCATTCAATATTTCTGCCAATTTCGACCTCACTCATATACAGGATGGATTACCACACCTCATTATCTTTTCAGTTGTTTTAAATCAATATCAGTACTTTTGTTACAATTAATTACTCATGTATTAGTTTTACTTTTTCAAAACTGCCTAAATATTAAGATAAATTAAATAAGATAAATGAAATTAATATAATTATTAGATAAAAAGAGGAAAAAGACAAATGGCAAGTGTTTCATCTTTATTATGACAATGCAGTTCACACTGCATGACAACTCATTTCCTTAAAGATGTGCTGCATGATGAGCTTGATGCCCATTTATCCGTTGCACAGATCATATCTGCAGCTTCGGCAATATACAGTGTCAAGCATATAGTTATGCAGTCCACTGATGAGTAGCAACTCTTGGAATAGCTAGGCCCTGCAACAATGTGAAAAAAAAGACAGAAAAACACAGATAATAAAACAAGACATTATTATTTGTTTTATAGCTGAACAACACACTGCAGAACTGGTGTATGCCTACTAGATCTACCAGTATAAATAATGGTAACACAGACATCACTTGAACCAGTACAGGTCTCAGTGGAGCTGGAACAATATTTTCTGCCTTCACAGTAACACTTCAAACCTTCACCTGGAAAAACAAAACAATCTAGTTCAGTTAAGGTGTTAACTCTTCATTTTCATGGCTATATATATCATTCTAATAGCCCAAGATGTTGTGGCGCACAGATATAATCATGTAAAATAGACTTTCAAGTTTGCTCACTCGGTTCACAACCAACAACACCAAAAGAGCAACAATAACAGTCTTCATACTTTCATAGTGTCACTTCTCCACACACCAGACTCTTTATGAAAAACACAAGTTAAATTAGATCAAACTCAAATTTTTCAATAAATAATCTCTAAAATAACTATTTATTGTTATTGTCTTATAAAAGAGCAGATAAATCTATATTTATTAACAGGCCTTTAAAGTAGTTGTACCACGGGCCTTTAAAGTTGCTGTAGTAAAACCTTTACTAAAGAAACCTACTCTAGATCCAGAGGTTTTAGCCAATTATAGACCAATAGCCAATCTACCCTTTATCTCTAAAATCTTCAAAAAGGTGTTTTTTCTTAACATGGTGGCAAATAGTAAAATACCAAGTCAGAGTGTAAATATCAAACCTTTCAGATATATTTGACTTTCAATGAGATTTAAAATATTTGATGTTTTACCCAATACATTTTGAATAATGTTTCATCTCACAATTTTGACTTAACTTTAGAATTTTTATACCATCATGACAAGCTTCTCTTCTCATTTTACTTTTCCTTTACTGATTGAAATTAAGCAGTTTTTAGGGTAGGCTGCTGCTTAGGAAACAAGACTGGCCCGTGTCTATATTTGTTTATTCTACTCTTCATGAATATTGGTAAAAGAATGTAGTAATTTATCCAGAAAATTCTGACTTAGAATCTTGTGACATAAGCATCACCACTTTCTGGACAGTTTACAGGTCTGTGAGTTTGATGTCTCTCTGTCTTAATGTTTGGACTCACAAACTATATGCTCTTGAATTCATTTTATTAGCTCACTCTGCTAGAATGCAGGCTCTACGGACCAAACTAAGAAAAGAAAAACTGAGAATAAAACTGTGCTAACCATGACATGGACGACTAAGGAACTTCACAGACAACCCCCGGGTGGAAACATTGAACTTTCCAGTGGGCAGCACACAACTAAATGCAGGCTTAAATACAAAGTTCCACAGGGTTCTCTGCTTGGACCCATTCTATTTTTATTATACATGAGTCCCTTAGGCAACATTATAAGGAAACACATAATTAATTTTTATTGTTTTGCAGATGATACATAATTATATTTATCCATGAAACCAGAGGAGACTAATCATTTAGGAAAACTTCACGCTTGTTTAAAAGACATGAAGGCCTGGATGTCTTGTAATTTTCTACTCCTTAACTCAGGAAGCGCCTTCAAGAATTTGCGGTCGTCATTTTTTCTTGCTGCTGCGGTAAGTTTTATTCACTAAAACTTGAGTTTTAGATTTATTTTAGCATAAGTAGCATCACAGAATGTAAGTTTAATTGCATGTGTGTGAGAAAATGTCGTTTTAGTAGTCGCCTGCCAAT